>BSBK01006003.1:422500-595026 GCA_027943335.1 Chamaecyparis obtusa
TGTTATTTTCTAGGACTATGTGCATGATTGCAAAACTTTTTGAGAACATACACAAGTAGCATTCGTAGGGATCATAACAATAAGTCACTTATTATTGTTCATGTGCAAGGTTGCTTTGTCCCTTGATCATTGTTTGAAGATGATTGATTGCTCCCTTGATTTCTATTCTATGTGCTTGATATCCACTTGGTTACTTAAAACAAACAAACCCAAGAAAAATTGCTACACTAATATTCAAACCTGGACAGAAAATTTTGCAAACAATCTGATACTGGAAACACTGAAAAATTGAAAAATTGCAAATCTGAAGCAAAAATCCTTTATGGTATCAAAAGTCATCCTAAAATTACAAAACTTATATGAGTTTTCCCAACTATCATGCCAAAACCCCTAGATTGTCGTACGGGAGACTGTATACTATCGTACGAGTAATTTCACAAAAGTCAATCAATTTTTTATCTTGGTATTAATTGTTGTACGAGTCTTGTCAATTGTCATACCAGACCCTATCCAAACTCGTACGAGCCTAGAGAAACTCATATCATAATTTTATCAAGTTGTTAGAGACCTTCCAAATTTGTCAAAAATCCAATTTTTACAGCCAACTTCCAGATTCTGTTAGAAAATTCACTATGTCAAGAACATAGTAGAAACCAAAAGAATCCAATGAATTTTCCTAAAGTGGTCTCTTGAGTTTGATCTAGCCTTCTAATTTATCGATTTGAATCCAGTTTGATCTTGTGTCAAGACCTTGTCAAAATCATCTTCAATCTTAAAAAATAGCTAATTGTTGTGAGCTCATGTCTGCTATCTTTTGGGTGTCTACCCATACAACTAGGGCATAGTATCCTACACTTATGTCCAATCAATCTTTTTATCAATCAATCAACCCAATCTTGACAAGATTGTGTCATTCAATCTTTCCTAAACTAGATCATTCATCAGTTGTCTTAATCTCGCTCTTTTGATTCACCCAAGGTTAATGGTGGAAACTAGAGCTTCCTCACAATGAAAACAAAGAGAACAACCTAGAATCTCTTCAGAAGAATCTTCTATGATTTCTCAGACCTTTCATCAACCTTACGACACCAATCCATTCAGAGAAGATGCTCTTGGAAATATTTACTTGAAAGGTGGTTACAAAACTCCTCCTGTATCAGTTCATGAAGGTACTCAATCAACTCCACATGAATCAATCCCTGGTAGTCCTCATAACAACATAATGTCTCAAGGAGGAGGAAACCAAGGATCCCAAGGCCATCAATCTAATCACAAAGACCCTTAACCCACTCCATCTAAAATTGAACATTATAGGAGTGATGAACACTTTCAAAAAGTGATGAAACATTTCTTACAAGAAGAGAAAGAAGCCTATTTCTTAGAACTAGCTCTTCAAGGAGCCAAACTTCCTCCAAAACTTTAATGTCGAAGATATCGTCACTCAAGAGGAAGAGACTCCTATCAAAGCCATGATGAGATAGATGCATGCCATGCAAGTTAAGCTCAATAAGCTATAAAAAGAGAAGGAACCTAAGGAGTTCTCCATGGAGGCCCTACGTCCTTTTCCATTTGATAAAAACTTGTACATGCCACCATTCCCAAAGAGAGTCGAGATACCAAAATATGACAAATATGATGGCAACTCTGATCCTCAAGATAACATCAGAGAGTTTTTTACTCAGTCCATGGAGTTTATGCATGAACCAACCTACTTAATGCATCTTTTCCCATGATCTCTGGGAGGAGAAGCTATTCATTGGTTCTATAAAATGCCTCCAACTATCAAAAATTTTGAGGAGTTAATCAAACTATTCTACCAACAATAGTCCTACAATATCCAACACTCGGTCACCATGATCGATATCTGCAATCTGAAGCAACACTTAGGAGAACCATTCCTGACCTTCCTCAAGAGATGGAGGAAGAAGTTTTCGCTCTATGCTCGACCTATTCCAAAAATTGAAAAACTCGAGATCTTCATCAACAATCTGATTCTGGAACTCAATTATCATTTGCAAATGTAGAATCATACTTCTTTTGAGAAAATGGTGGAAAAAGCCATAAAAATAAAAAATGTGCTTTCTCATAAAGGAGACATATCGATTAACAAAGATGAAAAGTATGAATCTGGTTCTATTTCCAATAACAAAGATAAAGCCAAATTTTGGAACAAGAACAAGAATGTTGTAGTAGAAGGTATTGTCAACCACATCAGTGCTCCATCAAAAGCACCAACATTCAATCTCACCATTGGCACCCAAGTCATAAAAGCTTCTAAACAAAAGGCATCGGAATCATCTAAAAATTCTAATGACTGTAAACCATGGGTTTCAAAACCAAAGCACGAGTTCACTACTTTGGGTGAGTCCTTAGAATCTTCCATGAAGACTTTATTGGAAAATAAAATCATCACGTTGCCTGAGATAAAACCATTTGATCCTGAAGTTAAACCAAAATGGTGGAAATGGACCTATTTCTATGACTTCCATCAAAATAAGGGTCATAAAACCAATAACTTCATACGCTTAAAGCATCTCATCCAAGACAAAATTGATGATAGAGAAACTGTAATTGACAATCACAAGACCAACAATGATCATATGGCATTCACAAAACCATTTCCAAAACATGCTCAAGGAGATTCATCTTCTAAGCCTAACATGGGTACTAATGTCAATTATGCCTACTCTAGAAACAATGTTGTCATAAACATGGTTGAACCATGCCTACCTGAACATTGCAATGTCATCACTATTGTAAGAAAAGATAGAGATAATCAATTAGCAAATGCAGTAACTTGATCACAAGCTCAGGTACATCTACAAGGACAAAACTTAGGTTCATCAAATGCCCCTAAGGTGCCTTTCAATCTCTCATATGCTTCAAAATAGAGGGCTACCTCAAAATCATCAAATCCCAAAGAGATGAGACCAACATCATATAGTATTGTCCAAAAACTCCAGCATACCAATGCAAAAATATCCATGTTTGAGTTACTTCGGATATCTCCTGCTCATAAAGCTATTCTAGACAAAGCTCTACTTGGTTCCAATGTTCCTGACAATCTTGATCTAGATAGATTCTAGACTATGGCTGGTCATCTAACATTGCCCCAATATATATCCTTTTCAGAGGAAGATGACAATTCGTTGAGTCATCCACATAACCAGCCCTTGCACATTGAAGTCTTAATCCAAAACTGTCGAGTCAAATGTGTGTTGATAGATGGAGGTGCTGGTCTAAACATTTGTTCCTATAAATTGATCAGAAGATGCTATTGATCCTAAAAAGAAGATAACCATAAAAGCATATGATGAACAAGAGAGAGCTTTTAAGGGAACAATTGTCCTACCTATCAGAATAGGACCATTTATCAAAGACATCACCTGTCAAGTTATAGATCTTCCATTGGCTTACAATGTTCTTCTAGGGAGACCTTGGATACATGAGATGCAAGCTATTCCATCAACGTACCATCAATGCGTAAAATTCCTTATGATGGAGTAGAGGTAACAATTCTAGTTGACATATCCACATCTTACAATGCTTTGAAGGAGAGTGCTGACAAACTTGTTCCACATAATAGGGAGACTTCTACCAAGAAAAAAAACATAGCATCTACACACAAGATGGAAGACATTACAAAAGAGGTCAAAATCAAAGACACGGGCATGGGAGAATATACTATGGAACCAGTGCTATCTCTCACATCTCTCCCGCTGTCCCAAAAATCTTATGGACAACCTTTAGACAAGGTAAAACCCATAGCTAAAGAATCCCAGGTCATATTTAATGGGAGTTTTATCACATAAAAAGTGTCCAAGAAAGAATCTGATGAAGAAGAAGCTATATTAGCATGGTTATACAAAGATGATTCTCAATCATAGATAGTTCAGAAATGTGACTCTAAGACACCTAGAATCCATGTCAAATCATATGGACCAAGTCACAAACTCATGTCTAAAATGGGATACACTGGAAAAGGACCTCTAGGAACATGAGACAAAGGTCTTATATCACCCATTGCTCATTGTGGCCAGACAAACAAAGATACTATAGGTCTAGGTTATCCGGAGAAATCCTTCCATCTCAATGGAAACTCTCTTCATGTGATAGAACAGATAGAACTAGAAGTGAATAAAACTGAAGAGAGAGAAGCACAACAATCAAACAGTGATGATTCAGACACTACTAATCTCATTCCTTATGAACATTTACCTCAAGAAATACTGGATCTTCTTAAAGATGAAGAAAAACCTAAGGAGAACATCAATGTAGTAGGTACACAAGAACCTACTACTGAAAAAGAGGAAGGTAAACCTATCATAGTAGCTGAGCATTTGGGATACAATAGTGATTCTGAAATAGATTACCATGAATATGAGTTTAGCTTAGATTATGAAGGTAATCCTACTTGGGGGATTCGTCTTGATTTCACACATGTTCTCAAATTTCCCAAAGGTCTAGATGAAGATTCAGAAGATGAATTGGATGACTATGAATGGGGAGTTATCCTAGAAGAAGATGAGCTTATCACTTAAAAACACATTGATGTAATTCACCAATATTCACCTAAATCCGATGTAAGTCTAGAGTGAAATGATGAACTTAACGAGTCTGATCCACCTATGGCTGAAGTGAAATCCAATAATGACATTGAGACTATTCATGAATTAAGCATTCTAAGAAGTAATATCACCTTTGAATTTGAGAGTCGGGTTAGGACCAATGATGACAACACCATATGCATGAACACCATTTCCTAATCCTCCCCTACATTGACTATCCAACATCCAGAGCTTATAGACCAAATAGCTACTGACCCAAACTGAGATATCCATACCTTCCTGACTAACTCCACCCTTGCCTGCTACCTCAACACAGTGGAACCTATGATAACTTCCATTGGAGAACCTAGCATTAGCATGATAGAGTCAGATATCAAATATCTCAGTCATAAAAATAAGAGCAAAAAGAAAAAGAGTTCTGAGGGTGAAAACCACTTTGTGGCAGTCTTAGAACCTAAAATAGTAAAAATGAAAGATGTATCTAAAGGTGAAAACCTCTCTGAGGTGCCTAAGGATGAGATATTTGATGTCCTTCCAAGTCATTTACAAGATAGATCTCCAGTTCTGATAGAGCCCTTTCAATCTATCAACTTGGGTACAATAGATGAACCACAACTGATTCATGTAGAACAATCCTTATCAGAGGAAGTGAAACAAGCATTCACTATTTTTTTGATAGAAAAGAAGATTAATTTTGCATGGAAATATTCAAATATGCCAGGGTTAGATCCAAATCTGATAATGCATCATCTCTCTATAGCTCTAGGAGTCAAACCTTTTAAATAGAAATTGTGAAAGATGCATCCACATGTTGCACTCCTAGTCAAAGTTGAGCTAGAAAATTTACTAAAAGTTGGATTTATCCGAGTTATTGATAATGCTGAATGGATCTCTTATAGTGCCCCGTCAGGGAACCTAGGAGAACTTAACCTAAACATGCATCTAAGTTTGCAGAATAATTTTCTTTTTTAAAGGTTAACATACAAGATAAACATTAATGTGGAAGCAATTACCATTTACTCACATTAATATGATAACCAACACAGGTTACAACTCTCAAGGATTCCTCAATGAAGATTACGTTAACATTATTTAATTAAATTAGATTAGGTAAAATTACAAAACTCATATAAACAAATGAAAGATAAAAGAAACATCACATATAAGATAACATAAATACAACTGGTACCATAAGGTATTCATAATAACCTACATCCTCTGCACATGTCGCAGGGTATGTAATACAATAATTGAAAAGAAGTACACATGACATCTCTGAAGAACTGATAAAAAGATACAAGATCACAAGGAAGAAAAAGAAGAGAAAGAAGAATGCATCTCCATCAATGAAGATCAAGAAGAGGTAACTGCCACAGGAATCATCCAGCACTAGTACACAAATGTCAGAATCTCAAATGGTAAAAGAATCACTACCACCTGACCTCATGAACCTAAATGGTCCACTCCCACTGTGCTGAGGAGATAACAATAGATCCCACTCGGATAACAAACATCAAAAAGATGAAGCTAAGGAAAGGATCCTGAAAGCTCTCTAACTCAAGGTGAACAAAAGATAGCAAGGTAAGATTTACCAATCTAGAGGCAACTGACAGATGTAGGATAACTAGACTATGGATAGGAAGGTGTCATCATGTACGTCTAACCCTTGAGTTTTGTCCTGGTAATCTCTCTAGATCCTGGCACCCAAGTGACCTTACACGGTGTCAATGACCTCTCGTATAGATGAAGCCATCAACTATGTCAACTCATGCCTTAAAAGGAAGCTAGTCATCTTCTCAACACCATCTTAGTCTGTACTAGCACTAACACCTGGGTGAGGACCCACATCTTATTAGGTTCATTTTAAAATCTCTCAATGTTATATTAAGTTATCACTTGATTACCAATACTTACAATAAGTGATCCTGGAAGGTACTTGTGGGCCCCAACACTTATTGCAAGCCACCTCCTACTACATATCTAGGTAAACTACCCTAGGCTCACAGACCTCACATAGATCAAACAGGTACATAACCAAGTAATCCCAAATCCAGTTTCACATCCAAGAACTAGAAATGATTACAAAGGCACCATAAGAATAATACAAAATATCATGAGCCCATATGGTCAAGTCAAGGTATAATCAGAATACACACACACATCAGAACATAATATTGAAAACAAGGTACAACCGAAACTTTCCCTGGCCTCTGATTTCCCCCTAGGTCTTCTAGTGCCTGATAACACATTAAGAAAAGAAGACACTCAAGGAATGAAGAATACATAATTGCGTCATAGATATCTGAAACCGAATCCATAAGCATTTAAAGTTCCCTTTTGAACATAATTGAATCTAAGAATACAACTACATAAATCAGCCAAGAGAATCTAATTATAAACCTTGTAACAATGCCTTAATGAAATAATATTTCTTATCTACGATTTATGAATTCAGTAAAACAAAAATGCCCAATTTCAGTAGAATCATAACATCTGTAAAACCATGATGCCATCAAGAGTATATTTGAACCTATTTCTTTAATTTTGATTCTATATTCCAAATTAATATGCAGACTAATGGCATTTAAAAGTAGACATATTTCAATTAAAATCAATTACTATAAAATATAAACAAAAGTGCATGTTCAAGTCTTAATGTAAACAAAGGCATGTACCTCAGTACCATACCCTGCACATGGTACTCTACGCAGAGTAGGTACTGTGCAGGGTCCCATGCGCACAACCACCAAGGTGGTACCACGTCTTGGGAGGGGTGGGGGGGTTTGGTGGCCCCCACCTCAAAATCCACTTTTCCATTTACAAATTTTTTTTAAATTTTCTTTTTTTAATATAACATTTTAACAAAGCACTTTTTATAAAAAGAAAGTTTTTACATAATAATACATTTTATTTTATTTCCAAAAATGAAAATATTGAGAATCTTTCAATTTTATAAGGAAAATTAACATAGACATGCAATTGACCTTATCAATGTATATATTTTTTTAAACCAATAAATCACATTTCTACCAGAATCATGCAATTGCTTTGGCTTTCCCTATTTTGTCTTTTACCAATCCTTTGACTGTGTAAATTTGACTGAATTAATTTCCAGCAAGCATATTTTAAAACAGAATTTGGTTTTGACAACAAAATTGATTTTCTATTCTAATGAGTAAATTTATTTTTTAGACTCTATAGTTAAACTATAATCCTGATTAATGTTTCATTTTCTAGGAGTTTAATAGAGATTTTTCTAATGAAATTTTTCCAGCATAACCCCGTTGTGCTAAAATTTAATAAAAAAATTAAAATATCGATAACAAGGGTTTTCTCTAATACCCAAACAAGGAAATCATAGATAGATCTAAGAAGATAAGCATGAAATCATTCAGACATACAAATCAATCGAATTGCAAAATGGAGATCACAGAAGAAGTTTTCAGATCCTACCTTAGATCCAATGCTCACAACTGAAAATTGAAAACCTTAGAAGATCTGAAGTCCAGAATTTCTCCTAGAATGAATCCAACCTACAGATCCAAAATTCACAAGGAATGCAACACCCAAAAATCCCAGTTGCACCAAGTAGCATAATAACAAGCAACCACAATAGGAAAAATCCTACAAATTTTGAAAGCACAAGCTCTCCCAAAATTCTCCTTCAAAACCTATCTAATCCTCTAAAAAATGAATGCAAATTCCCCCTATTAGGGATTCAATTTCCCCTTTCATGCAAACCCTAGAGATGACTCAATAGTTAACTCCCAATCAAACTCTAATTACAATTTGAAAGTAAATACCAATTAATAAATTAAAATATCTTTATTTTGCACAACTCAACTTTGACTTTTGAAAACAAGCTGTTTAATTTTTGAAAATAATTCAATTTTCAATTAATATTAACGCACATGTTATAATTAAAATATGTATTAAATAGATTAAATATTTAAAGAATATCTAGGAGCATAATTTAACATTAAGTTTCAACTATAATCATTAATCAATAAATCATAGAAAATCACCCACATAAGTAATAAATCAACTGAAGCCAAATGAGGTAAAATCAAACAAAGTAAAACCAAACAACACCAGAAAGGGATCCATGAATTCCTGTCACCTAGATGAATTCAGGTAGGATATTCAAACCAATACTTGTCCAATCCTAGGACAAATGGGCTTAGGTTAGGGTTTTGGACCTATTTTATCTCCCCTCTCTTACCATTTGAGATATTGCGATAGCGCACGCTCATCCTGACAATTTAGGGAAGTCGATGCCCGGTACCTACAAACCTACATATATAAATATATAACAGACAATGGCAGGGATCGACTAATCATGTGGATCTCGCAAGCAAGTAACTACAACTCCATCCCTCAACCACATCAAGCACGCCAAACAGAAGTATAAAACAAACACATCAACCATACACATGCTAGTATGGGGTTAGTAAAATCATAAGCATCAATGATTTCCTAACATATAATCTATCATCCTAAAGTAATCATAAAATTTATAAAATCAGACTAGGGGTGGGGTACTACATCTCCAACATTGTTCCAGTATCGAAACCTAAAAAATCTATTAGAGTATGCACAGATTTTAGAGACGTGAACAAAGCATGTGCTAAGGATGATTTTCCACTACCAAACATCGATATGATAGTGGACATGACTGTGAGCTTTGAAATGTATTCCTTAATGGATGGTTTCTCTGTATATAAAAAAATAAAAATTGCTCTCGAAGATCAAGAGAAAACTACTTTCACATGTGCATGGGGTACCTTCTATTGGAACATCATGCAATTTGGTCTTAAGAATGCTGGTGCTGCATATCAATGAGCTATGATGTCTATCTTTCACGATATGATGCATCAAACTATGGAAGACTATGTTGATGACATCTTAGCTAAGTCGATGATAAGATCAGAACATCTGAATGACTTAAGAAAAATACTGGATAGAATGGAGAAGTTTAGTCTCAGATTGAACCCTAAAAAGTGTGCTTTTGGTGTCACTTTTGGAAAGCTCCTAGGTTATATTGTTTCAAAGAAGGGCATTGAAGTAGATACCGCTAAAGTCAAAGCTATCATGGAGATGCAACCTCCTAAAAATATCAGTCAAATGAGAACCTTACAAGGAAGGGTGCAGTCAATCAGACATTTCATATCTCAGCTAGTAGATATATCACAACCTTTCACAAAAACATTACATAAAGGTATGACTTTTACATGGAATGAGGAATGTGAAAAGAACTTCAACCAAATCAAGAAATATCTATCAAATCCTCCTATTTTGATGCCTCCTATTCAAGGAAAGCTATTGATTTTGTATGTCTCTACCATAGATACATCACTAGAGGCATTACTTGCGCAACATGATGACAAAAAGAAAGAGAGATCTATCTACTACATTAGCAGAACATTGGTAGCTTATGAGAAGAACTATTCAATGATCGAGAAAGCTTGTCTAGTTGTGATCTTTGCATCATAGAAACTAAGACATTGCATGTTAGCTCATATAGTGCAATTGATAGCTAAAATAGATCCATTGAAATAATTATTGAGAAAAGCTTCCCTCACATGTAGATTAGCTAAATGGGTGATGCTATTGAGAGAATTTGACATAGAATATGTTGAAAGGAAAGCTATCAAAGGACAAGTCATTACAGATCAGTTGGTAGAAGCACCAATGTTTGATGATACACCATTATAGATGGAATTTCCTGATTCATCCATCATGCACATCTCTTCTAGGGCATCTTTTCTTTAATGGATCTTACATATAGAATGGATCTGGAGTAGGCATATTGTTCATAACACCACAAGGTTATTCAATACCTAAAGCATTCGGAATAAAATTTCCTTGCACAAACAATATTGTTGAATATGAAGCTCTCCTTAATGGCATGAAGATTGCAATTGAGTGGCAAGTGATAGAGTTTCACATTCATGGAGACTCACAGTTAGTCATACACCAAGTCAATGATGTGTACTAGACAAAAGATGAGAAACTAGTTCCATACAAACGCATGGTTGATGACCTTAAGAAATATTTCATCTCAGTCACTTTTGAGAAGATTCCTAGAATGGAGAACAAGGTTGTTGATGCTATGGAAACACTATCATCTCTAATACAATAGCTCGAACATGAGCTATGTTACGAGTTCCTAGTGGAAGCACTGTCATTCCCTGCATATGGCTCCCTCAAAACCTGCATGATATGCACTGTTGTTGGTCATGATTCTTCCAAATATAAACACCTTTTCTCCTACCTTCAAGACCAAATCATCCCTGATACCTTCAACCTCCATGAGAAATGATACCTTATCCGAAACACATCACAGTATGTCATCATTGGTAATGATCTGTACAAATGGGGTCTAGATGGTACACTTCTTAGGTGTTTAGAATGTGAAGAGTCTCAACATGCATTAGATGAAGTCCATGATGGTATATGTGGATCGCATTCCAATGGTTTAACACTAGCTTGAAAACTTATTAGGACTGGGTATTATTGCCCCAAAATGGAGAAAGAGGCTATTAAATATGCTAAGAACTATCAAAAGTGCCAAGTACATGGAAACTTGATTCATGCACCAGGGAGAGATTTGATTCCCTTTACTACACAATGGCCTTTTCAACAATGGGTGTTTGATCTAATAGGAGCTATACATCCACATTTTTCTAATGGGCATACCCATATCATTACAGCTACATATTATTTCACAAAATGGGTAGAAGCAGTTCCTTTGACTCAAGCAACCGGCAAACAAATTTCAATGTTCATCCTGAACTACATCATACGTTGGTATGGAATTCCACATTCAATAGTCACAAATAATGGTGGCCAATTCAAGAATAAGAACTTAGATTCCTTGTGTGCTAAATTCAAGATTAAACAACATTGGTTGTCCATATACTATCCTCAAGGGAATGAACAAGAAGAGGCATCAAACAAGAATCTATTAAAAATATTGCATCATACAGTTAATAAAACAAGAAGAGACTGGCATCTCATGATCAATCCAACTCTTTGGGCCTACAGAACAAGTATCAGAATGCCCACTAGGGCTACACCATTTGCTTTAGTTTATGGGTCTAAAGTGGTACTAACTATTGAGGTTGAAATACCATCACTAAGAATCAGAATGCATTGTCTAGTAACTGATGATGACTACAAAGTGTCTAGGTTGCAAGAAATTGAACTACGAGATGAGCGCAAACAAGAATCATATGATCATCTCAGAGTATATCAGAAAAGGATGTCTAGAGGCTACAACAAGAAAGTCAGACATAGAGAATTTTAGGTTGGTGATCTAGTCTTGAGAAAGAATCCTAAAAATCAATCACATCAAGAATGCAAGGGGAAGTTTGAACCCGACTAGCTAGGTCCCTTTTTTATCACAGCTAATTTTGGCTCTGGAGCCTATCAACTCTCAACGGATGAAGGAGAACAACTCTGAGAACCAATCAACTTTCTCGATCTAAAGAAATTCTACGCCTGAGGGATTCAGTCTATGGTAAAATGTCCTAAAAAAATCATAAAAATTAGAAAAAGACTTAAAAAAATGATCATCCTAGTGAAAACCTAGCAATAGGTGCCTTGGTGAATCACAAAAAATAAAAAAAATGGAAAAATACAAAAAAATTGAAAAAATGAAAAATATAAAAAAAAGAAGAAAAAGAAAAAGTGCCTTGGTGAAAACCTGGAAACAGGCACATTGGTAGCAAAAATAGTATCTTTGCCAAGATGGTGAAAACCTGGCAACCAGGTGCCACTTGTATCAAAACGCTCCATCTATCAGTACAATCTTGGTCTTTCCTAGCTTTCAGTCTACTTTAATTTGTATATATCCTTGTTTTCAATAAAGTCAATTTGTACACCAATGAGAAAAAGCGTCTGTATCCTATCAATGCTTTAAACTTGGGGGAAAGAAAAGTCATATCCTATGGTCTCCAGTCTACCTCAGACAATTCATATCCAGTCAGAGTCCTTTGAAGCTTTATTCGAGTCAATCAGTCTATCTCCTTACCAGAAAAGATTTTGTAACCAAATGCAAACAACAACAACAAATTGAAAAAAATCTTGGCTTCACATTCTTTTATCTCCTTGTATGGTTACTGATTCACATTGGGATTTCTGCATATTTTGTTCCCTCGAGCTCTTCGATGATGTCCTTCATAGGATTTAGAGAGTGATGACTGGGGGCATAATCTTTTCTTTGTTTTCTACTTTGATTGAAAATCTAACAACTTTGGAAAATCTGGATGAATTGGTGTCCACTATAAGTGCCTCCATCACATATTGGATGGTCATGTGTACCTCGACCATTGATACCCAGATGCTTCAAGGAATTTTGATCTAACTATTATCTTTTTGAGTGAGTTCTTACTCCTACTATGAAACACGATCTTACCCAAGGATGTGAATGATAAAGGATCATTGCGGGTAATTCACAATAGATTTTGAATGATCTCTCGACTGCTTGGTGTGTTTGTATGCAAGGCGTATTCAGGTCATCACAATGTTTATGTTTTGATGCTTATACAAATTGCAATATCAAAATGGACATTATATTCAGGTCATCTTGGCATTTATGCCTTTGTGCTTATATCTAATCCAACATTCCAACAAAAAGTCCATATTCATATGTCCATGGTTGTCTAGCCAGTGGGCGTTGTATTGAATTTTGACACAAAAATCAATATTCATATGTTCATGGTTGCCTAACTAGTGGACATTGTATTGATCTATCCAATTACCTAATAAAATATTCAATGATGAAAGTGACTGAAACATGATCAATGACTAAGTCCTAGGTCTTAGGTTTTCATTTCATTCTACATGTCACTTTGCACTCTGCATGATTGCATTTATCTCATGATTGCCGAATCAGCTTGACACTTAAACAATTCTTTGAAAAAACACTAAATATGACACAAGGACTAAGTCTCACATGAATGTCTCTTCATAGATCCACAAGCAGTCACCATCCTGGGTTAAACATCCTTTTTGAGAAATGACCGAGTACTTGTCTTCGTCAATACCGAAAAAATATATCATGTGTATCGCTGCATTTACATTACATATCATAATCATTTCATACATTCATTTCATTACATACATGTACATCCATAAAGCGTAAACAAATCATATATTTCCATAATCCATAATCAACATTGCATTGCATATTCCATACATTCTACACTAATCAAAGCATTTTACACATTTACATCACATGATATATCATCATAAACAAAACAACAAGTACACATGAAGTCGCAACCAAAAATTGATCTCAAATATATCATAAAACCTCAAAATAGTCAGGGGTGCACTAATGGCACAATATACAAAAGAATGGGCTCCTCAGAGATATCAGATAAGATCAATATATAGACAAGATGAAAAAACTTAGAGAACAACATGACAGATCAGTTGTCTACCTGCTCCGCTGCATCTGGTGGGAGTGGTGTAGGCGCATCTGGCGGTGGATCAACATGTGGTGTAGTACCCCCATAGTTTGCTTTCAGTTTTTCAGATGCCATACTCTTTGAGGCCACATTGTTTGTGTGAAGATCTTATTATCTCAGTGATTATTGATGATCTAGATTATGTTTATGATTATGTTATGTGATGTCATATTTAGATATTGATATTATCATGTTGTGATGTTTCATGTTTCAGTTGGATTACGATGTACTTACCCCATACTAGCATGTGTATGGTGTTCATATGTATGAATCTATTTTATGTGTCTGTATGGTAGAGGGCAGAGGCATAGTTACTTGCTTTGTCGATATCCACACGACCGACTGTACCCTATCATTATTTTCTTTATATTGTATGTACATGCTTTGATTTGTGATGACAAGTTTGCAGGTACAGGGCATCATCTTCCCTGAATTAGCAGGAGTGAGCATGCCCATGAATACTCATCTCAATGGTAAAGAGGGGAGGTAACAGATAGACCCAAAACCCTATCCCAAGCCTATTTATCCTAATTGTTGGATAAGTATCAGATGACTACCCTACCCGAATTTGTCAGGTGACAAGTTTGTGGATCCCTTCTTTGAGTTGGTATGTTTATTTGATGATCTTGATTTATCGCTGATTGATTATGTGATTTTTCTATAGTTAAGGAAATTAATATTATATTGGAAAAATAATATTAAATTTATTTCCTATGTTTTTGTATGATTATTAATTAATTAAAAATCAAATATTAGTATATCTAGATTTTAATTAATTAATTATGTGAAAATAGGATTAGTAATGGTTATTAGATATTAAATAATTAGATTGCATGATTTAATGGTGTTTGAAATATTAAATTATTTAATGAGAGTTTATAATAATAACATGTGCTTTATTAAGTTTGAATATGTCTTGTTTCAAAAGGAGACAACTTGTCTTTAGGAGACTAAGTTGAGTTGTGCATAAAATATGTATTTTTAATTAATAATTAGTAATTTCTCTCAACATTAAGAGTGTGAGTTTGTTTAGGAGTTGTATTGTGAGTAATCTAGGGTTTGCATGAATGGTGTGGTGAATCCCTAATAGGGGGAATTAGCATTCATTTGTTTGAAAATCAGGTTGTTGAAGAATTTTGGAGAGAGTTTTTGGAATTTTGAGACTTCTTTGTGTTCTTGAGCTTTTGTGTGTGTGCTTGAGTTTTTGGGTGAAGATTGTTTGCATCTGGATTTGGGATTTGCACGCACTGTGATTCAAATCTATAGGTTGAGCTTTTCTGTTGTCAGATCTGGGAGTTTCAGCATTCTATAGGCATTCTAATTTAGTTTCTAGCATTGGAATTGAGGTAGGGGTTTGAGGAACTTTCTTGTGATTTCATCTGTAGAACTTTCAGTAATTTATTATGTATGATTTGATTTGTAGTTATAGATTTATTTTATGTTATGCTTTCAATTTTGGGGGTTTAGAGAACTCATAGATTTGATATTTCATAATTTTATATAGACTTGGCATAGTAGGGTTATGCCGTCAAAATTTTGTAAGAAAATTCTCTATAAAACCTTAAAAAATAGGAAAAATCAATTTGGCTATAGTATGAACTATAGAATGGATAAATTAAATAAATGGGTTGTTGTTAGAAAACCAATTTGAGTGAAAAATTACCATTCTGGGAAAAAAAATATCTTCTATGTGAAAAAAACACAGTAAAAAAGAAATTACCAAAAAAGACAAAACTACTCTTTTAACCCAATTTGGGTGTAAATTAATACAATAAGTTAGTGGGGAAAAAGACATAATAAAAAGAAACAAGATTGGGCTTGTCTTTGTTAAAATCCCAATATTTCCATTTATGGTAAATTTCCTCCTGTACTATCATTTCCATTTTTAGAAATGCACAGTCCTGTCATAATAAATTATAAAACAAATATGTTAGTATTTTATATTTATAAAAAAAAATTTATTAGAAAATTTTAAATTCCTTGGAAATGAATTTGTTTATTTTTGTAAAGTTAAATAAAAAAAATGGGAAAGTTTTTAATGGTTTCAAAATTTGGTTGAGGGAAGTGGGGGCCACCGCATCCCCCACCTTCCCGAGGTGCACAGTACTCCTCTCTGACCGGCAGTACCCAAGGTAGTGTCGACAAAGAGTACTCTGCCGGCAGCACCTTAGGGTGTCATGCGATAGAGGACTCCCTGTCGGCAGCACCTTGGAGTGCCGTGCGGTGGGAGACCATTGTTCCTAAAGCCATGTGCCACGCTAAGTTATTTCGATGTTTTTTTAATATATTTTATTAAAGTTTGTAATAAACTTTGACATTGGTGAGTATGTTAAATATATATATATATATATATATAAAATTATTTAATAAAGTTTGTTAATAGGTTATGTTAGTTAGTTTTTATAATTATTTTCATTAATAATAATTTTGATAATAGTTTTTAAAAATATTTGTAATTTATATTAAAAATTATTATTTAATAATGATTTTTATTAAAAGATTTTATTAAATTTTTAGTAATATTTATGGGCCGTTATTATTAATAATTTTTTTTTGGCAAAAGTGGACTAGCCACTAAATATATATATATCAATAAAACTGGTTCAAAAAGCTCAACCAGGAAAGAACCAGAAAGGAAACCTGGAATCGTCGCTTATATACAAATTTACATGATAGGTATCTAGATTGGTATTAAGAAGAAACTGCCTTAGTCCAGTGTACTCTAAGCTCATGATACACAGCTTTCAGATTCAATCAATGACTTTAGTGTTTCAAACTGATCAATAAAGAACTGGGTTGATGTGTATTAACAATAACACCATCACACCCAAGGTTAGATATGAAATCCGCCACCTTATTACCTTCTTGCACTGTATGTGATATGGTAACTTCTGAAAATTGATCAATCAGATGCCAAATTTTCTTGAAAATATATTGCAAATGCCATGTATAGGATTGTCATTTTATGCAACTGTTAATAACTATTTGAGAATCACTTTCGATATGGACTCTATGAAAGTTACCTGGTTTAACCAGAAGTAATCCTGCTAAGAGAGCTTGTGCTTCTGCTAAATTATTAGTCTCGTCTGGAATCGGGGAAGATGTAATTGCCAAAACAATTCCTTTGCTATCTCTGACACATGCTCCAAGACCTGATTTTCCTGGATTACCTCTTGAAATGCCATCAAAATTAAGCTTCACTATCCCCAACTGAGCAGGTAGCCAATGCACAACTGTTCTATCTATCTTAGGATGCTGATTGTTGCTAATTCCACTCCCCCATGGAATAACAAGAGATTTCCACTCTCGAATAATGAAACTATCCCAAGCTGATATTGTAGGATTAATTTTGCATATGAAAAGAGCTACATTAGTGACTTCCGATACAGATTTTTCAATGCCTTCTAATATTGTTTCAATCACTGAAAACTCATTTATGAATATCCTCTTATTCCTCTCCCACCAAATAGCCCAAATAACCAATGCAGAAATACATATCCAAATTCCTACAAATAAAGCTTTCGGAAAAAGAAGAGGCCAAGACTGGAAAATCTCCCAAAGATTATTTTGAAGAGGAGTATAATAATGAAGTTTTCTGAGGACAAAAACCCAACAATCATATGCAAAAGAGCAGGTGACAAACAAGTGGTCCACTGATTCATATTCCTCATTACATAAGACACACTTAAAAGGAGGAGCACTATTAAACTTAGTCAATCTATCACTTGTAAGAATTTTGTGTTTAAGCGCAAGCCACACGAAACATCTAGCTTTTGGAAGAACAACATGGTTCCAACAAAATTTATAAGCTCTAGATGGATTCTTCTGTGCAGCCATTCTCTGTAACAACTTGTACCCCTCTTTGACTGAATAACAACCATCTTTAGCTGGGGCCCAAAACAGTCTATCTTCCCCATCTGAAATGTAAACAATTCTCTTATCTAAAAAATCCCTAAACATCTGTCTTTCTTGAGTAGTCAAATGCAAAGAATCCAGATCTTTCCAAATTACTTTCCTAGAATAGGGACATATTTTAGCTATAAAATCAATGACTCTAAAACCCCAAATTGACTCTGAAGTGTTCATAATATTCTGAGAGAAATGTAAAGTATCCAGAGGTGGAAATCCATTCCAAGAGTCCTTCCAAAAATTGACCCTATCTCCTTTATTCACATCCCAAGAAATATATTTAAGAACAATATCTTGAGAAGAGATCATAAAATCCCAAATCACAAAACCTTTAGGAGGATTAAGAATTGAAAAAATTCTTGAAGGATCATTATTATCTAAATACTTTTGCTACATTATCTGACACCAAGTGGAATGAGGTTTAGTATACATCTACCAAATAAGTTTCCCGCCAAATGTTGCATTTCTCTTAGTCAAATCATGAATGCCTGCTCCACCAATGGCTGGAATATGAGCCATGTCTTGAAGAGATACAAGCGGAATCTTTTTATCCCCATTCATGTTTCCTGACCAAAGGAAACCTTTAATCAAACTTTGAATTTGTGTTAAAACTGAAGCCGGTGCTTTTAGAACTGCAATATAATAATTTGGTATTGCTAAGAGAATTGATTTTATGAGCATAATTCTGTCGGCTAAAGAAAGCCATCTAGCTTTCCATGCTACCACTCTAGACTTAATTCTTTGAATAACCGAGCTCCAGTAACTTGTCTTGTTGGATCCCATGAAAAATTGAATACCGAGATAAGATGATGGAAGAAAATCCTCTGAAAATCCCAAAATTTTAATTATTCTATCCGCTATTACTTTGTTTGTATTAAAAAGGAAGATTTTCGACTTGTTAGAATTGATTCTCTACCCTAAGACATTTGAATACAACTCCAAAATCTTTTTTATATGTCTTGCTTCTGACACTTGAGATATGCCAAACAAGAGTGTATCATCTGCAAATAAAGAATGTGTAATGGAAATAGTTGTACTAGTTATGTTTTCTCCCTTCCATTTGCCTATGAGGTGATAGTGATGAATGGTTCTACTAAATGCTTTAGCCATGATAATAAACAAAGCTAGAGAAAGTTGGTCTCCTTGCCTAATTCCTTGAGTAGAAGAGAAAAACCATGAAGCTGTCCCATTAACAATAACTGAAAACCAAGCTCCCGATATACATGCTCTTATCCATTTACACCAATGACTTGAAAAACCCATCTTCTGAAGGACTTGAAGAAGAAAAGACCAGCAAACTCTGTCATAAGCTTTCATCATATCGAGCTTTATGAAAAAAGAAGGAGACTGATTCGTATTTATATAATGAAGAACTTCATGAGCAACCAATGCTACCCTCCATTGTTACCCTACCAGGAACAAATCCCCCCTGCTCTGATGAAATTAACTTTGGAAGAAGATACTGAAGGTGAGAATATATTACCTTTGTTATAATCTTATATGTAAGGTTGTAGAGAGAAATAGGCCTAAAATCAGCAAATGTTTTAGGTTCCTTCAGCTTAGGAATAATTGCAATGTTAGTGGTATTAAAGTACTTAAGCATTGATTTACACTTCCTAGATTCTTCCACTATTGCCAAAAGATCAAAGCCAATAAAATCCCAACTACATTGAAAAAATAATGCTGTGAATCCATCAGGACCCGAAGCCTTATCTGGAGGGAATGAAAAAACAACTTTTTGAAGTTCTTGAAAAGAAATCGGTTTCATAAGCATAATATTATCTTCCAGAGATACCAATTTTGGAATGGCTTCAAGAAGATCCGCCACTTGTGAAGGAGAAGGTGCTGGGTATTCATCTAGAGCAAGAAGATTCTTAAAAAACCTAACACCTTCCTCTCTAATATGCTGTGAACTTGTCAAGACATTACCTGTAACTGAATGCTTAATATTAAAGATTTTTTTGGCAGCTCTTTTTTGTTGTGCTGAAGCATGAAAATATTTTGTATTCTTATCCCCTTGTTGAAGCCATAACTCCCTAGATTTTTGACACCAATATTCCTATTCTCTTCCACACAACTCTCCCCACTCATTCTAAAGATTTTTTTGTTTAATATATGTATCATTTGTCATCCCATTTTGAATAATATCTGTATGAATTTCAGCCAATTGAATCCTAACAATCTCTTTTTGTTTGAAGACATTTTTGAAGGTATCTCGATTCCATTGTTTAATATGTTTTTCAATATGTTTCATTTTCATTGCAAACTGATGCATCTTTGAACCAAGAACAAAAGGAGCACTAACCCACCACTGCTTAAGATGCTGAAGAAAATGAGGATGCCAAAGCCACATACGTTCAAATTTGAATGAAGATTTACCTTGATAATGCTTGGAATCAACAGATTGAGTAATTGATAATGTAATTGGGTAGTGGTCTGATTCTGGATAAGATAATATATCTGAACTAAATTGAAATTGTTGTAATTTCCATTCTTGAGACAACAAGAATCTATCAAGCCGAACAACAATTTGTGCAAAACCATCTCTCCTATTTGACCAAGTATAATTTCCTTGAGTTGGAGGAATATCCATAAGCCCATTATTATCAATGAATTTGGAAAAATCTTCAATTGTTCGAAGAGGGGGAGAAATACCACCTGTTTTTTCATTTAGACTCAACACTGCATTAAAATCTCCCCTAAAAATGATTAACTGATTTTCCTGTGATTGAATCTTTTGAGTCAAGGTATCCCAGAGTTTAGACTTATCTTGTGTAGAATTTGGCCCATAAACATTAATAAGTAGAAATGATATTTCAAAATTTGAGATTTGCACCATTTGCCAATTGTGATCTTGATGTATAAAATGACCTTGAATTGATAAAGGATTCCACAATACTGCAAGTCCTCCTGAGGCTCCAATACTAGGTGAATGACAGGATGACCACTTTGACCATTTGAATAATGTCTTTTCATATGTTTCTTGTGAAAGTTTTGTTTCTTGAAGCAGCACAATATCTGATTTCATATCATCAATTAAACATTTTATCCTATTCCTTTTGTCAGAGGCATTAATGCCTCTGACATTCCAAGAATTTATTTTCATTGCGGACAAGGAGAACCTTTTTTTCTCCTTGTCACTCTCTTAGTAATCATAAATTTATCATCCAAAGTAGTCTGAATACCTGAGGCAATTTCAATTCTAGTCTTAGCTCCTTTTGGCCGCCCTCTCGATTTTGGAGTTTTACCAACTTGTTGATTCAAAGAAACTGATTGAGCAATTGAAAGAGTTTGGTTAAAATCATAGAGGCCTAAGTGATTTTCATCTACCTAATCTTGCAAAACATCCTTATTATTGTCAGAATCCTTATTATTCTCATTCTGGCCCAAATGAGACTCCTCATGTAGAGAAGTCTGATTAATTACAGAATCCTGTATGTTTTTATATATGGACTCTTCAATACCCAATGGATCCTTAGCAATTAAAGTATCTTCAGTAGGATGAGAAACAAGGAGCTTTGAAATGTTCTTTGGAAAAAATAATTTCTTGCAATTCGACAAACAATAAGAGGACTTATGAAACCAAAACTGATATTGCTGAAATAAATCATCCAAATGATTATTCTTGTTACTAACACCTGGGAAACCTTCTTCTTTTGCAATATCAAAAATTATGTTGGAAGCTATTTTTGAAACAATCTGTTCTTCAATTTGACCAGTCTTCCAATTAGCCAATCCTTTGCACATGTCAATATTTGGTAACTGAATGACCAATGAGGATAATGTGCTTGGAATATAGGAGTGATATTTTATCATAACATCTCTGTTGATAGGAACAATAGTAGTCCTATCGTAATGCTCCATCATACAATGAACAGAAGGCATAAGCATTTTCAACAAATAGGAAAACATTACATATGAAAATTTGTAACGAACAGAAGATGTAATTATGTCTGGAATGGTATCATTATTTGGAATGCTGAAATCTTCTTTCTGAAATCCTTTACTAACTGAAGTTTGAGGATCTTCTGTTAATCTATGTAGTGAACAAAGATTTGGGTCTGTAATATGATCAGAACACACTTTTACTGAATCTTAAAAGTAAAAGTTAGAGTTAGTTTTTATTTAGGGCCGTTATTACTGTTAATAATAAATGTTAGAGTTAGTTTTTATTTATTTATGGTTAATTTTGTAGCAATATTTGTTAATGGTTATTGATTGAATATTGATTAAAATATTGCTTTGGATTATTAGGGCTATAGATAAAAATTAATTTATTGTTTTATCATGGGTTTAGAGAACTATGTTTGCTAATGGTATAGTGAACTTTATATAATATCTTATTTAAGTCGAAATGGACATAGATTAGGTTTAGTTGAAATTGTGGAGTTTTTTTTAAGTGTCCATTTTATCTAGCCCAGGTGTGAAGTATAAAGTGTGTATACGATTGTATGTTTAATTGAACTCTTATATAATGTCAAATGTACAAGTTATCCTTTGATTGTATATGCATCATTTTACACTGAAATTGGCTATTTTATTCAACATAATATTATCTTTCCTAGATGATGGGTTTATCAGTTTTATGGATGCTAGATGACCTAGGAAAGACAAAGGCTTGGGAATTGTCTTTTATGATCTTGTTGTTTCTTATGTTTGGTGTGAGTGTGTATTGTTTATATCCCATTTGACCTTATAGGCTCATGATGTACTACTTGTCTGTGGTTATGTATATTGTAGTCTTTCTTGAATCTTGTGATGATTCTGGATGTGTGACTATCTGATTTTATCTATGTTAGATCTAGGAGAGATCTATGAGCCTAGGGTAGTTTACCTAGATATGTGTTAGGGGGTGGCTTGCAATAAGCGTCAGGGCCCACAAGTGGCTGCCAGGATCACTTATTGTAAGTGTCTGTAATCAAGTGATAACCTAATAAAATTAAGGGGAAATAAATGAACCTAATAAGATAAGTTCCTCACCCATGCTTGAGTGCTAGTACAGACTAAGATGGGAATGGAGATGATGTTGACTTCCTTGAGAGGTGTGTCTAACATAGTTAATGGCTTCATCTATATGAGAAGTCATTGATCTGTGTATGGTCACTTGAGTGCCGGGATCCAGAGTGACTACTAGGATGAGACTCAAGGGTTAGACATACATGATGACACCTGCCTATGCATAGTCTAGTTATTCTACATGTGTCAGATGCCTCTGGATTTAGTGAGTCTTAACTATTACTTTATTATGTTTACCTTGAGTTAGAAAGCATTCAGGATTCCTTTGCCTAGTAGTGTATCTTGATTTGGCTTGATTATCCAAGTGGGGTCTGATGTTATCTCCTCAGCATAGTGGGGTAGACCTTTGTGGTTCTACACGGATGGGTGGTAGTGATTCTTTACCATTTGAGATTTGACATCCTGGTGTCGGTGCATGATGGTGTCTTTGCAATTGAATTTCTTATGTTACTTCATCTTTGTGGTTCATTACTTACATCATTATATTGTAAATCTTGTATTAGAGTATCGCATGTGATACCTAAACTAGATATTGTAGTTTAGATGTTAGAGTGATTGCTGCATACCTTGCGACATGTGCAGTGGATGTATGTTTATTAGGATTCATGGATGTTCATATAATGTAATCATTATGATGTTATTGTTGTAATTTAATGTATGGAATCTTTTTTTGATGTTATTAAATGAGTTATGTTAGAAATTAATACTACGTCATGGGACCCATTAGATTTGTAACCTATGTTTACGATGTGTGTTATGTGAGTTAATGGTTAATGCTTTCATGTGAATGATCATCTTATATGTAAACTTTAGAAAAAAAAATTATTCACCAAACTTAGTATCATGTTCTAGGTTAGTTTCTTTTGGGTTCCCTAGTAGGGCGTTACATGTGGTGCTCTGGCTCCCTCAAAGGCAATCATATACTAAGAGTAAGTAGGTACTCTATGAGCAGTAGGTATGGTCACATAGTATGCAAAAACATAATAAGAAGCCTCTGTAGTTTGATGGATGAGCTCTACCTACAACTGTCTGACATTTGCCTCCCTCTCTAAGTGCTACCTCTCAGACTCCTTTAGTTGTACCTCTAATGTGGCCCTCTATAATCTCAAGTCTCTAATCTACAACCTGAGTCACCTAATAATATCCTAAGGAGTCTGCCTCAGTCCAATATTTGTCTTAGCTGATGGCATCTCTACATCCTCAGGCTGATCAGTAGCCTCTGCTCTACGCGCCTTGTGACATTTGACCTCAGCTCCCAAATCAAAATTAGGATCAGCCTATCTATCCTCACCACCACCTACATCTTGTTGTGCACCCAATACCTCATTTGCACTACCAACACTACCTAGTGTACCACTCTCTCCTCTAGTATGTCTCCTCTGAAGAAATGGAGGATAGGCTGCTATAGAACTCAAAGGGTGAGGTGGTCTCATTTTTCTTTCTCCTCCTTATGGAGTAAAAATTACTCTAGGCCTAGATGGTGTAGGATGCATCACCAGAATTTGTACATCTTGGCATCTCTGGCCTCTACCCATGGTGCACTTGTAACATCTACTGCCTCCTCCATAGTTAGAATCAGCTCTGTGGGATCAGAAAATCTATCCATAGGATGCTCCGCCAACCAAGCAATAAAAGCATTAATGACCCTAGCATCAACAACCTATGGCCTGTAGTTCCAATCTCTAGCCACATATCTAGTATACTCCTGACTACAAAGAGCATATGATAATCGAGCTATCCATCCTAATCCCAGCTCTTAGACCATCTGTGCATATGTGGCATAGTCCTGAGGTACATCTTGTATGATGCCATACTGTCTCCACACATGTGTGATGATGAACCACTCCAAGATAGTAGTAGAACATCCTATCAACACCTGACTTTGATAGAAGTAACTGAACTGGGCACATGCAACTGGCCATGCCTCCACTTGTAGATACGTTCTACAAATGACAAAGGTCATGTCATCAAGGACTCACCTCTAGTACTCTATAATACCCATCCAAACCTATGTGACATATCCAAAGTACCTATATATCAATGGCTCCTGTGCCTGCCTACCCTCACCGCATACAAGCTGACATATCAAGATGTTCTCCCACACCCAAATCTATAGAGCCAGTGCACCAGAAGAAAAAGATTTTCCCTCATGATACACTATCTCATGCATACTTGAGAACATGTGCGCAAGTAAGCACTAACCCCATCCTAGCTCAGAAGGTGTAGCCATCAATTATGCTACCATCGGGGCCTAGCCCATCAGAAGACCATTCTACTGATAGTCAAACATGATGATCCCATCGATCATCTCGGCTATGATACACTCTAGTCTATGGGTTTGCCTATATCTCTATACCATAGCCTCCCAGGAGATAGACTGAGCTAACTAACCATCATGACCAAACAGTGTCCTAAAGGCATGAAGACCAACATTCCCTACACTGATATAATTAGGACAAGGACCATGAAATGGTATACGCAGAATCCTATACACGTCCTCTGGTGTCACCATCATCTCTCTGATAGGGAGGTGGAATGTCTATGTCTTTGAATGGAATGTCTCAATCAATGCATTCAGCAAAAAATGGTTCACCCAAATATTAGGCAAATGTATCAAGTACTCAAATCTACACATAGCTAGGTGCACTCTCAAAGGGTCAGGCAGTGACACATAGAGTCTCTGGGTAGCCCGATGTGAAATCCGCACATGTACATTAGGATAGATGACCTACACAACACTGAAATAGGATACCCTATTAGTAACTTGGTAAAAAATTAGGCTATAAGTACAGAATTTGAAAAGTTGAATACTTCAGAAGGTGCATTAAATGCTAAGGAATCAACCTAAGAAATAAAAAAAATAAAAAATTTGACCTAAGGATGAAAAAAACACTCATTGTTTTCCATACGAGTTTTCAGACTAGTGTCAAAACTCGTATGAGTTTCTATGGGTTCCCACATGAAATTTTATGTACACATGACAATATACAGGTTCCTGTACGACACTTAAGGGACCCAATGAAATGTTGTACGATAGATGGGTCCCTCTCATACAAGTTACAAGTTACACGGGGATGACTTTCTAAATGCAATTCAAAACTCGTATGAGTCCTACTGGACTGTCATATGACTTTTCGTGATGCAAAAATTCAAAAAGGTAAAACATATGAAAAAGATCCTAAAAATACTAAAAACATGGAAAATTTGAATTCACAGAGAGGGACAGAGGTCCACTTACCGGGTTCCCGTACTGTGGAGGCCATCAGTACTGCCGGCTACACTTGAATCGATGTGAGGTGACTGGAACTTCCACTTTTGCTCAGATGGCTCCACAGAAATCACAAAAGTCAAAAGGAATAATGATTTGAAGTGACCCTTTTGGGCCTTATATAGGTTTTGACCTAATTTTTCAAAGTGCTTCATTTTGCATGAAAATTGCACCCCTAGCTAATTTCGACATTCTGAATCCCTTTTCAGACCTAGGATGGCCGACTGCTTGCATAATCAACCTTCTAATCATCAAAGAAATCTAATTTTAAACTTAACTAATTATCATACATCAAACTATCAAAATTTCAACTTGGTCAACCATGGTCAACTTATGGTCAAACATAGTCAAACTTGGTCTCTGGGACCTCCAAATGATGCAGAACATGTCTCTGAACATGTACAACCAGCTCTCAAATTAATTAACATGCTTCTAAACTATTTAATGCTGATGTTTCCTATCAAATTTCAATTTTCATCCCAAAGGGGGCATGGTATTGCACATCAATCAAATCTGTAAATCAAATCTTTCTTTCAGTAATCAAGACAACAACCACGTCTAGTTGTTGACTAATCAAAAGTCCTCATCACTTGGGGCATATCAGGTTCATCAAGACCCATATCAATATGGTATCCTAATCAATCTTGTAAACTGTATCAACTCTTCATAACCATCAGTTCAGTTGTGCTATTTCCTTGGTTCTTCGTAACTGAAGGGTTCAAATTTGGCATCCTTTCAATTCCTTTGGACAATCAGGTCTGGAGTCAGGACAGTCACTTCTTTGTAATCATAGGTTCAGAATCAGGCATTTTGACACTTCTTCATAATCACTTGTTCATTATTGATATAGTTAGCATCATCTTGATTCTTTGGTCAATCAGGACCTGAATCACCAACATCTTCAAATCTTACAATCAATTTCTGTCTCAGAATCGGTTAATCTTTCAGGATCAATTTCTCTACCATCATGACTGAGTCCACATCATCATCAAAAATAGATTATTCTTTGAACCACTATGCTTCAGACAGTAATTTAAAGAGGGGAAAAATGTAATACCCCAAAAATGGGCTATAGGTTCATTAACCTCCTACATCGACAAATTGATCAAAATTGATACAAAAGTCCTAACCTAAGGCACATCTGCTCATCAGTTTAACAAAACCCTAATTGATTTTATCCTAATTTTGCATCGAGGAGTATTTCCAAAATATTTCTAATTTAGCATAATTATTTTTGATTAAATATTATTTGGCGATAAATCATATTTATCCTAAAATTTGATTAATTGAATATTTTGAATATTTAATTAATTAAGTTTAATTTTGCCACTTAATTATTTAATTAGTTTTAATTCTATTTATTCCTAATTTATATTATTTAATTTTGACGATAAATCAAAAATCATACGAATAATTGATTAAATTCTTATTTAATTAATTAAATCCAGCTATCAATATTTAATGATATAGTTAGAAATAAAAGTTTGATTTAATAATTGATTAACCCATAAATTAGTTATTTTTACTCCAAAATCAGTTAAGTCGAGAATAAATCACTTAATTATTAAATTAATTCATATTAAATCATGCACAATCAGAAAAGAAGTCAACTTTAAATCAATTATCAATTTCAATTTGTTAACTTTCTAAACTCAACATATGATTGTGAGTTGAAAAAGTGAACTAATACTCTATTTCGAGTTAAAAACTGCTTTTACATGATTTTGTGAGTTGAACTATTCCTGATTTCTTATTTACTCAAAAATCAACCTGAGTTTATTAAGAGTGATTTATGGCTTTTCTCAATGCATCCCCAAGCCCTGTATTTCTATAAAATCAAGGCTGAACTTCTTGTTTTAGGATCTTTTTTTGAATTTGCATACTTACTCTGGCGAATTTACATCTGAAGAATCAAGCTCTTGCAACAGGCGATTGTGAGATTTTTGTTATTGTTTTGATCATAGCATTCATTCATTTTTATTCATAGCATATCATTGTTAGATCAATTTTCATATCATTTCAATTCATTGTAGACTAGTTTCATATTAGTTTTTCATCTTATTGCATACAAAATCCAAAAAAAAATGATTAATTTGCATACATGTTTCATTGCTTTCAATCATTCAAATCATTTGTTTAGGCATTGCATTATCACTGATCTCGGTCTGAATCTGAGAATACCATACTCACACCTACTAGAAGGCAATAAATCATCTGGTTGGCTATATTGTTCTTATTTGTAGATTTCTTGATTTGCTAACCTCTAATGTTTTATTGAAGTGTTGTGTCCATAGCTTGGTACAATTTTCACACACATAATGAATAAAGGAGAAAACCTTATATTTTGTTATGGAAAGTATGTATTAAAATTTAGATTGAACTGAAGACAAATACTAACCTCAAAATAGGGCAAATCTAGAAAATGGTGATTTCTGATGTCTATGTATAGTTTCGAGAATTTCTTTAACTTGCTTTGACCTGGAAACACTAAAATAGAAAAAACCCAGAAATATTTTTTCTTTCTTATGAAGTTCGACCTTGACCTAGAGCCAAGGTAAGATCTTACCCAAGGGTACAATCTTACCCCAAAAAGTCAACCTTGACCTGCACTACTTCGATGGAAATTCTATTTGCGGATGCTGAAAGTTTTCTGAAAAGGGTACTCAAATCTGCACTGAAATTCACTATTCCCCACCTGTATCTACAAGAAAAAGGGTTTTTTTGTTTGGATGAGGGGTTTGCCTTTGTCAAACCCCGATTTGGAATCAACCTTTAAAATGGAATTGAAATAGAGAATGCTAGCAAGTAGTAGAAGTAGATCTAACAATGAAGCTATGATACTCAATAGATATGCAATTGTATTTGAAATGTAAACAAGTATATTTATGTGAAAGCTTGGACTCAACACTTAACCAATGTAAATCAAAACCTCCATGATTGCATGCTTGGAATCCACCTTGAAGGGAGAATGAATAGATCTTGAAGGAAGATCACAACACCATGATTGATAGATCAACGGTTTTGAATGATGAATCTTGAATGCTCGACCCAAATCCCTTCAAAGACTTGAATGTAGATGATGACTTGAATGCTTCCTTGATTGAAAATGCTCATGAATAATGTATCACTTGATTGCATAACTTGTGGAAGGCTTGATGGCAAAAAGAGATGTATGAAATGAGAGAGGAAGGCTTCCTTTTATACAAATCTAGGGCACAATCTTCTAGAGAGGCCAACATATAGGAAATAAATTCTCATTAAGTGTAAACCCCTAGAAATGGACCCATATTAAATATAATTTGAGGGTTTGCTATTCCAAAGGCCGAAACAGCTAACTCAGAAGCGGGAAAATAAACTTTTGAACTTCTCCCCACATCCTAAAAACTTTCTAATGAAAAGGGGAAGCTGGGCTAAGGTTGAGGTTGACTTTGACCTAGGTAAAGGTCAAGTTCAACCTTGACCCAGGGGTTCAAGACCCCTAGAAAATGAGTTGGGAGAGGAAAATAGTGTCCGAGGAGGCCTAGATAGAGCCCTAAATAGGCACAGAAGATGGGAAGGGGGCAAAAAATAGGGGACAACATGATGAAGTTCCAAAACACCCCCTAAGGAGAGCTAAATGCTCTTAACATCAAAGTTCTTCCATTTTAAGATGATACATTAAGCCCCCACTTTAGCGAGAGTATGGAAATCAAACATGCTCACGGTAAAGGAGAAGAAAGATTCAAGTGGATTTGCAATGAGATAAAATAACACTTAGTTAAGGACACATGCCCCTAAGCTAAGGATCCTAACTCAACATACATGCATGAGGGTGCAAAAACAAACAAACAGAGGGGTTAGTACTAAAACAAACCCAAATCAACTAGCAAAGGAAACCTTGCTAAGAAAATGTTTCCCATACTAATATCATATTTGGAAATCTATCATAAAAGCATAAATGATTACATAAGAAAGACAAGAGAAACACTATAAATAACATAGCTTCATGATCTAGTCCTACTAGCATGAAAGTGAAAGAGAAAAAAGAGAAAGTGATTACCTCACCCAGTAACATGCCCACCTTACTGTGAATCACCAAGGAGGGAGAGCCCAACAAGTAGCAAAACCTAATAGTTCACCCAAAAATTATGTTTTGCAATTGTAATGTGTCTTTTGATGGCTTTTGGAATACCCATAAATCCACCTTCTTGTATCACTATGAATATAAAATGTGTATCCCTTCAGGATTTAGCAACTTATGTGCGTTACCTTTTGCAGATTTAGCATATTAAAATGCATGTCTCTTCAAAATTTAGCAACTTATGTGCGTTACCTTCAAAGGATTTATCATATTGAAATGCATGTCTCTTTAGGATTTAGCAACTTATGTGTGTTACCTTCAGAGGATTTAGCATATAAATGAAAAACTATAGTACAAGGGGGACCCTATATATGCCCCCCTCCTTATCATGGATTTCTACTAGACATGATAAGGAAAAGAAAGAGGATACCTACTTCACAACGTAAGGAGATATCCTGTTAACAAAAATGTATATTATATTATTAGTGAAGGGTATTGACCCCTACATCCAAGAGCGTATATAATCATGAAAAGGATATGTCACTCATGGAAAAAGTATCCTCACAGAAGGAGATCTTATCAAGAAGACCCCCACCATAGAGGAGTGCTTTAGATAAAATATCATCTTTCAAAGATAGACCAAACAGGAACAAAGATTCAATCATCAAGCCCCTTGTAACGAAGAGGAAGAGGAATCTTTGGAATGAGGGAAACAAATCTAACACCAAAGCCAGGGTAAGAGTTTATAAAGAACATAATTTGCAAAATAAATAAGAGGTGATGACCTAGGACAACAACCTCTCATATAAAAATGGTATCCATAGTCAAAACCTCAGTAAGTATAATGAAATAATATTGAAATATAAACAAATGCCACTAAGCTTAGGAAAGAAGATCCCTAAACAAAGAGAAGGAAGAAAGAACCTTGCCCCCCAAGGATGAAGGCAATGGATACCTTTGCAAAAAAAATGTCTTAGAAAAGATATCTTGAATATAAAATAGAATTTATGAATGATTATAAACATAATACAAAACCATAGAGAGAGAGGATAGAAAGAATACCGATTAAGCTCAAGAAACAATATGTGCTAAAAGCCTAATGGATCCTAGGAGACTGAATGAAAATACACCTCTTTCCCCCCAGTCCAGAGACAAGAGGAGAAGAGATTTATATTATATCAAAATGAGGGGTATCCCCTATATCAAAATTATGAAGGAATTGTAAAACTACTCGAGAATAAGGTATAATTCCTAAAGCAGCTCTTTCTCTAACATATAACTTGAAATGAACACTATCAGCAAGTAAATGTGTATTATGATAATAAAAAGGACATTTGTATTTGTATAGAGCATCTATCGGCATAGGTTTAAAGATTTATTTCTTGGAACTCATTAGCTCAACATATACCTTCTTAGCCACATCTTGATGAATATCAGGGTTATCTAAGGTAGGTGTAGGGAGTAGAACATGAAGAGGAGGACAACGATTAACATCAAAAACCTTAGATTGAGATTGTGAAAAACCAACACCATGCATATCTTGTTTAGGGGGTATGTGAATGGGATATTTGATACCATGTTCATTGAAACCAAGCCCTAAACCTCTATAACCTTGTTTAGTCATCATATTATATCCTATAGTGTACATATCATGTAAATCTTCTATAGGAGGTGATTGTTTATTGTGTTCATGAGTAAAAGTTGTATAGGGTGGGATAATAGGTTTAGAAGAAGGTTGTTTTCTCTTCCCTTTAATATCATTGTGGATCGGATAAGAAGGGGAAGGTAAATCCAAGAATTCTTGCACATCTGTATCATGAACCATAGTTTGAGCCTCATCAAAAGTATGAGAAGAACTAGGGATAGTAGATGGAGAATTAGGAATGTTAGTAATCAGATAAGGATTAGGAACCACATTAGGAAGTATAGGAACTATAGGATTAGGATTAGGAAGATTAGGAGATGGTGTATAATCTACAAAATCATTCACATGATCCAAAAGAGTAATAAGTCCTCCACATAAATCTTTAATGAAAGCCTTGAAAGTAGGAATACTAGTATTGGTCAATCTCATAATAGAATAAGCAAGTGAAAAATGAAGAGTAACCAACATAATGAAGTGGATGATACTCTCATAAACATCATAAGTATGATAAAGAGATGCTAAAATGAGGATAATAAAGAAAATAACCACACACCAAAGCATCTTAAAAATCTTCATAGTAAAGAAAATGCAAGAAATATTTTTGGATTTTGTAGAATATATAGATTTTTTGTGTGTTTTGAATGTTAAAATGCAAGAGAGTAAAAGATACCTAATCTTGATGCAAGAAAACAAAAGATCTAACACCAAAAAGAAGGAGAGTAAGCTTGTTGGGTTCACCAAAATGTAGATTAACAAATAGTGTGTTCATATAAACTGTAAGAGATAACAATATATATATAAAGGGAAAATATAAGATCCACCTCCAAATCCAAATTCCCAAAGGAGAGATCCAAATTGATCAACCTAAAAGGCTAATGCACAAACGAATCAATCTATGGAGAGTATGAATAAAGGAGAAAACCTTATATTTTGTTATGGAAAGTATGTATTGAAATTTAGATTGAATTGAAGAAAAATACTAACCTCAAAATAGGGAAAATCTGGAAAATGCTGATTTCTGATGTCTATGTACAGTTTCAGGAATTTCTACAACCTACTCTGGCTTGGAAATACTGAAACAGAGAAAACCCAAAAATCTTTTGTCTTTCTGATGAAGGTCGACCTTGACCCAGAGTCGGGGTAAGATCTTACCCCAGGTATAATCTTACCCCAAAAAGTCGACCTTGACCTACACTACTCTGATGAAAATTCTATTTGTGGATCCTAAAAGTTTGTCAAAAAGGGTACTCAGATCTACACTGATATTCATTGTTCCACACCTGTATCTACAAGAAAAAGGGTTTTGTTGTTTGGATGAGGGGTTTACCTTGGTCAAACCCCAGTTTAGAATCAACCTTTAAAATGGAATTGAAATAGAGAATGCTAGCAAGTAGTAGAAGTAGATCTAACAATGAAGCTATGATACTCAATAGATATGCAATTGTATTTGAAATGTAAACAAGTATATTGATATGAAAGCTTGGACTCAACACTTAACCAATGTCAATAAAAACCTCCATGATTGTATTCTTGGAATCCACCTTGAAGGGAGAATGAATAGATCTTTAAGATGAACAAAAGATCTTGAAGGAAGATCACACCACCATGATGGATAGATCTAGGGTTTTGAATGATGAATCTTGAATGCTTGAACCAAATCCCTTCAAAGACTTGAATGATTGAATCCTTGATCTTCAATGGAGAACTTGAATGCTTGAATTTAGATGATTACGTGAATGCTTCCTTGATTGAAAATGCTCATGAATAATGGATCACTTGATTGCATAAATTGTGGATGGCTTGATGGCGAAAAGAGATGTATGAAATGAGAGAGGAAGGCTTCCTTTTATACAAATATAGGGCACAAACTTCTAGAGAGGCTGAAATATAGGAAATAAATTCTGATTAATTGTAAACCCCTAGAAATGGACCCATATTAAGTATAATTTGAGGGTTTACCGTTCCAAAGCCCGAAATAGCCGACCTGGAAGTGGGAAAATAAACTCTTGAACTTCTCCTTGCATCCAACAAACTTTCTGATGAAAAGGGGAACCTGGGTCAAGGTCAAGGTTGACTTTGACCTAGGTCAAGATCAAGGTCAACCTTGACCTAGGGGTTCAGGACCCCTAGAAAATGAGATGGGAGAGGAAAATAGTGTCTGGGGAGGCCCAGATAGAGCCCTAAATAGGCACAGAAGATGGGAAGGGGGCAGAAAATGGGGGACAACATGATGAAGGCCCAAAACACCCCCTAAGGAGGGATACATGAACTTAACATGGAAGTGCTTCCATTTTAAGATGATACAACAACCATTTACCGAAGGGGCTCAAAAAAGATGATCTGGGGTTTTGGAAAAGAAGGCTATCTTTTGTAGAAGCAATCGATTTGTACTAGAGGCCTTATTGTCATCAATTGGAAGGTTATGAAAATATTTCCAAATTACTAGACCTAAATGAATTAGAGGAAGCAATTTCCCAAACATCATGAAATAAATCAAGGGAATTCAAGGGAGGGCAACCATTCCATGAGTCAAGCCAGAAATTAACATATTCTCCATTATGCACCTCCCAAGAGACATGTGAAGTAATGATGTGTCTAGAGTTCATCATGAAATTCCAAATGGATGATCCTTTTGGAGGATCAAGGGCTGAGGTAACCCTAGAAGGGTCTAGGTTATCTAGGTATTTTTGTTGCATTAGCTAACACCATTTAATAGCAGGATGAGAATACATTTTCCACACTAATTTACCACCAAAATTCATATTTCTATTAGAAATATTATGGTGACCTACCCCTCCAGATGATGGAATGAGAGACATGTCAAATAGAGAAATAAGAGGAATCTTTTTTTGACTTGACATGTTAGTTGTCCATAGAAATTCCCTAATGAGACTCTCAATTTGATTGAGAATTGATTTTGGTGCTTGCAAGATCGAGAAGTAGTAATTAGGAATTGCTTATAAAACCATTTTAATAAGGAGGATTCTACCTGAAAGAGATAACCACCTAGCCTTCCAAGAAACCACTCAGGATTTGATATGATTAATAACCGACTACCAATAGGAAGGCTTATGCTGCCCTGCAAAGAAAGGAATACCCAAATAGGTAGAAGGGAGTTCATCTAAAGAAAAGCCAAGAATGCTAACAATCTTGTCAAAAATCTTAGGATTAATATTAAAATTAGTATATACTTTTGATTTAAGGGCATTGATTTTCTGACCAGAAACATGAGTATACAAATCCAGAGCCTTTTTAACTTGCTTATATTCTTGGATGGAGGCTCTCCCAAATAATAATGTGTCATCAACAAAAAGGGAGTGATTAAATGAGATATAAGTATTCTCAATTTTAACACCAAGCCAATGATTAGTAACATGATAATGATGAATGAGACGACTTAGGACCTCAACCATTATGATGAAGAGGCAAGGTGATAAAGGATCACCTTGTCTAACACCTTGGGAGGAAGGGAAGAATCCAGCAGGAACCCCGTTAATTATAATAGAGAAATGGGCCCCCGAAATGCAAGCCTCAATCCACTTACAACATTTTTTTGAAAAGCCAAACTTGAGAAAGACCTTGAAAATAGAGGACCAGTTTAGCTTATCACAGGCTTTCATCATATCTAACTTAACAATAAATGAAGGAATAGAGTATTCATTGATAGAATGAAGGGTTTCATGGGCCAAAATAGCACCATCAATAGTTTCCCTTCCTAGAACAAATCCCCCTTGTTCAAGAGAAACAATTTTAGGAATAAGATGTTGAAGCCTTAGGTAAATAGCTTTTGTAATAACTTGGTAAATAGTGTTACAGAGTGAAATTGGTTGAAAATCTGCAAAAGTTTGAGGATCATCATTTTTAGGGATAAGAACTGTTAAATTTTGGATCAGATTTATGCCTTTTAAATTTTCTTATATTAACTCAATATGTGATATAAGTTCTCCAAGTATATACTTCAAGTATTACTGATAAATTGATGGGAAACTATCGATATTCAATATCGATAGAGATTTTCAATCTACTACTGCATATATTAAATGTCAGTTCACCGTATCTCATTAAAATGAGATGTCACTGAATTCGCTATGTATCTGTTGTATTGTTTTTATGTCATCTTTGTATATTGCAGATATATCAACTCTATATATTGTAACTCTATGTATTTCTATATCGCCGATTGTTAGATAGACTCAATTCATTGCCAATATATATGTGGGCAAACGAGAGAAGAGTCACGTCATGATAAGGCATGAATCAACATTGAGTCACGTCTTATCATGTCATGACTCATTATTTCCATTAGTTAAGAGCCCCATAATGTAATCGGCTTCCATTATATTATATAACTGATATTCAGTCAGTGCTAATAAAGCCCGATTACAAATTTGAGTGGTATTAATCATTGATACCAAATCAATAACTATAGGAAATGATAAGTATATCATTTGATGAATAATTAGATAATTATATTAATAATATGAGGTTATATTAATTTTCTCAATTGTGAGTGTATGTATATATATTAGCATATATATATATAATAATATCTATTATTATTATATATATTAGTATATATATATGTTCATTTATTTAATCTAACCTCATAATATTAATATCTCATTCATTTATAATATCATATTATATAGAATTTATCTAAGAGAGCTATAATCATTAACACTCCCTCTTAGCTAGGGAAGATAAAATGTAACTCACAATAAGTTCATAAATTGTGAGAGTTAGTTCCTAGGTGGATTGCCTCTATCGGTGATCCTATCCATAGTTCCCAAGTGGATTGCCTCTATCGGTGATTCTATCCACAATTCCCAGATGGATTGCTTCTATTAGCGATTCTATCCACAAGCTCCTGTGTGGATTGATTCTATCCACAACTCATGAGCTTCAGAGTGGATTGCCTCTATCGGCGATTCTATCCACAACTCATGAGCTTCATTTAATTATCACAAAAATATCTATCACAATAGAAAAGTTATTGCAAGATCGTCACCTTCCAATAACTTTAACAAATACAAGTGATAAATCATTTGGAAGTCGTCACTTCCTTATGATTTACACAGGGCCCATATAATTATAAAATAACATTAACATAATAATCAAAATTATTACAAGTTTACCTCAGAAGTGTTTCACCTTCAATAGTGAACTCCCTCTCAATCATAAGGTGTCTTGAATTCCATTTAGAAGAAACATTTCTCTATTATTGTCTTCAAGTCATTCTTCCTTAATACCAACATCATTCGAAGTTTCCATGTTTCAAAATCAGAGGCACCTTCAAGTCTGTCCTTTAGTCTCATTCCATTTGCAATTCTGAGATTTCCAAAAAATATGATCTTCAATCTAATTAGAACTTCCTTCAAGTGGTTAGGCTTCAACGAAGGAATCTGGCTCTGATACCATGTTAAATTTTGGATTAGATTTATGCCTTTTAAATTTTCTTATATTAACTCAATATGTGATATAAGTTCTCCAAGTATATACTTCAAGTATTACTGATATATTGATGGGCAACTATCAATATTCAATATCGATAGAGATTTTCAATCTACTGCTACGTATATTAAATGTCAGTTCACCGTATCTCATTAAAATGAGATGTCATTGAATTCACTGTGTATCTACTGTATTGTTTTTATGTCATCTCTGTATATTACAGATATATCAACTCTGTATATTGTAACTCTGTGTATTTCTATATCGCCGATTGTTAGATAGACTCAATTCATTGCCAATATATATGCGGGCAAATGAGAGAAGAGTCACGTCATGATAAGGTGTGACTCAACATTGAGTCACATCTTATCATGTCATGACTCATTGTTTCCATTAGTTAAGAGCCCCATAATGCAATTGGCTTCCATTATATTATATAACTAATATTTAGTCGGTGCTAATAAAGCCTGATAACAAATTTGAGTGGTATTAATCATTGATACCAAATCAATAACTATAGGAAATGATAAGTATATCATTTGATGAATAATTAGATAATTATATTAATAATATGAGGTTATATTAATTTTCTCAATTGTGAATGTATGTATATATATCAATATATATATATATATAATAATAATATCTATTATATATATATATGTTCATTTATTTAATCTAACCTCATATATATATATATATATATATATATATATATATATATATATATATATATATATATATATATATATATTCATTTATTTAATCTAACCTCATAATATTAATATCTCATTCATTTATAATATCATATTATATCGAATTTATCTGACAGAGCTATAATCATTAACAAGAACAATATTCGTAGCATTGAAACAAGTCAATATGGCTGTGTTTTTCCTAGACTCCTCAAGGAAAGCCAAAAGGTCAAAGCATAAAACATCCCAACACTTCTGAAAAAAAAGAGCCGTGAACCCATTAGGCCCAAGGGCCTTATCTAGTGGAAGAGAGAAAACAACCAATCTTACTTTTATAAGTGTAAATGGAGCCAATAATGCAAAGTTATCTATGGGGCAAATGATAGAGGGAATATTGTTAAGAAGAATATTTTCCATATCCTCATCAACAGAAGGCGAGGAAGGGGAAGAAAGGAGATTTGAAAAAAAATCTAATCCCTTCCTATTGAATACCTTTTTCATCAGTAATTTTATTCCCCAATTCATCATTAATGGAAAAAATGGACCTAGTAGCCTTTCTTTGTTTAGCTGAAGCATGAAAGAATTTAGTATTTTGATCACCAGACTACAACCATAACTCCCAAGATTTCTGTCTCCAGTATTCTTCCTCCCTTTCACATAATTCAGCCCATTCCTCTTGAAATTGTTTCTATTTTTGAAAGGTTTGAGAATCCATACCAACAGAAAATATTTGCTGATTAATATCAGTGAGTTGTTTCTCAAGTTTTGATTTCTGCTCAAAAATATTTTTAAAAACATTGACATTCCAAGTTTTAATTAGGTTCTTAATAAGGCACATCTTTTTATAGAATCTAAACATCATAGACCCCTCTTCCACTAGAGTAGCCAACCACCATTGTTTAAGGAGCTCGAATGATGGATTCCTAAACCAAACCGATTCAAATTTAAAAGAGGATCTAGTAGGAGTGGGCCCATCCTTAGGAGATAAAACAAAAGAGAGTTGAATTGGAAAATGATCTGAATCTGAGAAAGGCATAACATACACACACATAGTTATTTCCAATTTCTAGATCTAAGAGCCAAGAAACCTATCTAATCTAACAACAATTTGTGAGAAACTAGACCTATGATTGGTCTAATTAAAATTCCCATTTTGTGGAAGAATGTCATAGAGGGCATTATCCAAGAAAAAATTGTTGAAATCTATTATTGAACGAGGAAGAGGAGAAATGCCACCCTTTTTATCATTAGGCCCCAAAATGGCATTAAAATCACCTGCAATAATGAATTTGCAATCAAGATACTACTGAATAACAATTTTCAAAGACTACCACAAATGCAGTTTATCCAGAGTGTGAGTGGGGCCATAAATATTCATAAGAAGAAAAGAATGATTAAAGACTCTAACATTAAAAAACTACCAGTTAGACCCACTTTGTAATGGATGAATAGTCACTAAAGAATTATTCCATAAAATAGATAAGCCACCCGATGCCCTAGCATAAGGAACACATATACTCTACCAGGAAGACCATTTACCCAAAGACTTATTCAAATATTCCAAAGACAACTTAGTTTCTTCCAAAATAACAATGTTGGGTCGCACAAAATCAAGCCTCATCTTGATTATATGCCTCTGACATTCCATGATAGAATTCTCATTGTGGACAAGGAGAACCCTTAGTTATCCTTGTCGAACATCGCCTGTTGGAAACAAAGTTAGTATCTAAAGTTGACTGAATTCCAGCTTCAATTTCCTCTAAAGCCTTAGTTGCCTTGGATTTCCTACCCCTAGTTTTGGGAGTCTTAATTACTGCCTTCAGGGAGATGGGTGTTTAAACAATTGATAAGTTAGTAGATTGAGCCAAATTATTATTACCAACTTGATTTTCCAAATGAACCTCATTAACAAAGTGAACCAAATCACTATTACCCAACTTGTTTTCCAAATGCAACTCTAAGGTCTGTTGAATATCATCAACGAGGGAAAATTTAGCTAAAGGTGAAGAGATAGGTTCAACAATTGGATTATCAATAGAAGGATGAAGAGAATTCAAGCTTGAAGGATCTAGATGGTGACCCTCATTCATGCCTAAATCATCAAACATATGAGATGACACTAGAGAAAAAACTTCTGAAGACATAATTGCAGCATGCTCAGAGGTCACCTTTTTCAATTTGAGGGGGACATCCAAAAACATAAGGGAATGTACTATCAAATCAAAAAGAGGTTTAGAAGGGAATTTTGAATGAGTTTTAATCTCTAATACAATAGCCTGAGAGATGTCAATCTTGCTAAGGAAAGCAATAACAATTGGCATGAAAACCTTTAACATATTGGCAAAAGAGGCTATTAGAAATGGGGAAAAGTGCAACGGAGCTGAGACAATATGAGAGGACACAATCTCAGGGGATTTTTTTAACAAAGGATTCCCACGCTACTCTTTTAGTAAATTACCCTCGGCTGGAACCTCAGGTTGGAAATTTACTTCCTTTTCAAGAGCAGTCTAATCAAGATTTGATTGGTGTGAATGAACACTTAAATTTTTATCCTTATGACTAGGAACCAAAGAACATTTAGAGGGGAAAGATGTTCTATCCTTACAAACAATTAAATTCAAGAAATTAGGATCTTTACATTGATTTGTGAAATGCCCTAATAAGTGTGCATAACATAATACTGAATGCGCATCTTCAATAATAATTTTTTGCTTCCAAAGACCTCATTTGGAATGAAGACAAATAACCTGAGGGAGTGCCTTAGTAAGATCTAGCAAGACACAAATCCTAATAGATCGGTGGGGTTCCTCAAAAGGGACCAGATCATGTCTTATAAATGTTCCAATTTTATTAGCAATAGCCTCAATAATATCCAAATCCATGTATTCCAATGGCAATATAGGAAGTTTTACCCAGAATGGCATTAGGGCACATGCAGAATGATGAAGAGTAAAATTAGGAGACTAGAGCACCATGCAGATAGCAATACCATTATGGAACCAATTTTTTATATGATGTACATCATTACGACCTGAAGTAGAATCAAAGATAGCGACTGTTGGTGTAATTAAATATTCTTAATTACACTTTACTTAATCTTACTTAGGTTAATGCATTGCATAGTAGTTAGTGATTGAGACACCTAGGAGTGTTCACCTCATTCAAGCACATGGTGTAGGAGGAATTCCACTTTTGGTGTTAGATCCATCTTTAGTGCTCTTATCACATTATCATCCTAATCCATTGCACATACTTTATTTCATAATGGAGGATGATCCACATTTGGTGGACATGTGATTACACCTAGCATAGGTAATAGCTTATCAACTCCTTATCTTTCTCTCTTATCGCCTTTCCTATATAAGGAGGTCTATTATGTAATCATCAATCATTCAAGGTGAATTCATTGGATCTATTCAATCCATCATTGCATTCATATTATCTCTCTTGTGCTTTTCTTCAACCTCTAGATCATTGGTTCAATCTTTTCTATTTGCAAATTCTTACATGGTATCAGAGCCATTGGAGCATTTTTTATTAGCTGATTTGAAGAGATCTTGATGCAAGCTTTGAAGGTCCAAATCTCAGATTTGGCAACCAACATACGATAGAGGCATCTTGGAGTAGATCTGACCTCACCATTGCATCTGGGAGGCTGTTTCAATTAAGATCGATTATAAATTTGCCTATATTTGGTGAAAGTCAAAATTGAGGCAAATTTTTTTTGCAAATTGGATCGTATGATTTTGTGAAAAAAAATTATTTTTTAATCTGTCTATTTTTCAATTTTTTTTCCTGCAAAATTTGTATTGTTCTGGGCTTGGTACGTGCCCAATATTCTTGGCAACACCACAGAACATTTATTTTGCATCACTGTGATGTCATCAAATGTCTGCGAGAAGAGGACAAATCAACCTGTAGCACAAGCCTCAAGCCCATATGCTAGAAGTATCCCGGCTAGCTTCTTTGTTAGTATTACGGGCCCTTTGCATATATAAAGAGGCCGAAGCCCATCCTTCTATTACATGTGGGATTAATCCCATGGGGGATCTTTGCTTTGCTTGGTAGCTCTTCCAGATCAGCCACTCCCTCCGCAACGGCACCACTAAAGCACAGACTAGCCAACAGCTCTCTCAGTCACCCGACCACCGCCTCCCTCCGCCGGCTGTAGATCCCACCAGGTGACACAGTCACCTGCCACATGGCAAGATCCACTACCTCCATAGATCTCCCCACCTCCACAGCTCCTCCCGCCACTGTGGAATCCCATCCACCACCATGAATAGATTTGTCATCATCGCTGACATAGTTAGCTCTGCAAAACTGCCACATGGCGTGCCAGACAGCCCGGACCACCGAGCCCTCCACTGCCACGTGGCAGCCACAGTGCCATGCCGACATTGAATCCCTACCATGTGGCCAACATTGACCCCCCATGTGGGCAAGGCCATGTCACATGCCATGCAAGCATACAGACAGTCTAGTCAGCCACCTAGTCAGCATCCTTGGTCATTTTCACTAACGTCACCCATTTTCTGTGCCTAAATTTGACGGCCATTCAGCCATCAAAATAGGGCAAATCAGCCTTCTACGATGGCCTCTAGACTATCAAATTTAACCCCATGTATCACTGACATCAACAGGTTCAAAAATTCTCTGCCTTCACCATATGTAGTTTTGATTTGATAGTCCAACTTTGGGAGGCCATAACTTGGTTATCCGAGCTCCAAATCGGGTCCAATTTTTTTTGAAATTGGGTAGAATTTCCTAAGGAATCTAGTGGTGGTGTTGATTTTTCATTTTGGTTGCCTAATTTATTAGAAATTGCAGATTTTTTTGACTATTCCTATCTGTTCCTGATTTTTGCAACTTCCAGGGCTTCGTTTGGGCACATACAGTAACATTTTGAGGTGAAATTTTTTTTGAAAGTGCATGATTTTTTGTTTAATTTCTAGATCTGTAATTAGATTTTAGTGATTTTGGGTAGACATATCACTTTCAGAAATAGGTCATTTTGGGGCTATAATGGCACTTGGTTAATCCTTGGATTTCAGTTTTCTGATTTGCATCAGTCATTTGAAGGAGTTATCAATAGTTATCAGTCATTATTTAGTTGCAATATGGATAATTCAAAGGTTAAAATCCTCACTCCATATAACTACCATGAATGGAAAGTTTCTTTAAGTGATCATTTGTTGAGTATTGGATTACTTAGAATGACTCTTGGGCAGGATCAAGAACCTCAAATAGGTATTGCAAAAAGGCAAAAATGGTTTTATCAAAGGGATAAAGCACTTGGCTCTCTTAGATCATCCATCTCTCGCGACTTGCACTTTCATATTGCATCTTGCACACATCCTCATGATGCTTGGGTCACATTGGGAGGACTCTTTGGTAAACCTGATAAAATGAGAAAATTTAGATTAGAGAATGATCTCATAGGTCTCAATCCTAGTGATTTTGACAATATTCAAGATTTTTTCTCTAAGTTCAATTCTATTAGATTGGAGCTTTCTTCATGTGGCATTGTTAAAGGGGATGAACAATTGATCTTTTCTATTCTTTCCAAGCTTGCTCCTGATTATTCTATCTTTGTTTCTACATTCTATGCTACTATGGATTCTCTTGGTAGTGCATACAAATTTCCCTCTCTTGATGAATTTGTAGCGCAACTCACAAGGGAACAAGCAAAGTTGGCACACATGGGTCAATTGAAGCCTTCCACACATCAAGCATTGATTGCAAGTGAGTCTACTTCAAAGGCTTCTAATGGAAAAGGAAAGAAACACAATAAGGATCCTAAGCCTCATGAAAAAGGTAATGAATCTTCTTCACCAAACAGTACTGAATCCAAGTCCTCTTAAAGAGAGGAATCATCTAGAAGAAAGAGAGATAAATGTGCATATTGTCAAAAATTAGGACATGATGAGCATAAGTGTTTTCAAAAGAAGATTGATGAGCTAACTCACATTATTCAAAAACACAATATTAAGTTGCCCTCATCAGTGTCTACTCCTTCTTCTACACATTTGGTAGCTTCTACATCTACATCATCATCCACAGATAAAGGTAAAGGAAAAGCACTCTTGGCTTCCCAACATCCTGAGCAAGGTAAATGGCTTCTTGATTCAGGTGCACCACATCATATGGCATCTTCTATGAATATGTTTGTACACAAAAAAGTAGTGAACTTCTATGAATCCTTACATGCAAGGAAACTCAAGAATGAGCCCTCACAAATCGATCCATAGCTCTCTATGCATGGAGTTGCAAGATTTGTAAAATTGCTCTTAGCTAGATCTATGAACTCATGACCTTGCTAGTCAACCACACAATGAGAGATTCCAAATCAAAGACAAGGGCAACAATGCCAATATCTCTAATGAAATCCAAATGTATGCAATGCAATGCAAGTAAGCTAAGAATGAGAATGCAATCTAGTATATGGAAATGAAAGTACAATGCAACTAATCTATGAAAAGAAAGAACAAATGTGACTAATCCCTCCTATTTAGACTATGTGAGATTAATCTATTGCATAAAAGGAAATCTACACTAAGAATGCCATTATCATGCAACTATGAAAGAAAATATGAAATGAGATGCAACAAAGTCTTCAAAGCTTGGATTGCAAGAGTGTCTTCAAAGAGAGCTCCAAATGACCTAGAAAACCATTCTTAAAATCCTTCATAGAATAGTACACAAGAATGGTAGGGATTGGAAATTACAAATCAATCCGGTACTATGGGTCTATAGAACTAGCATTTGTACACCTACAGGAGCTACTCCTTTTGCTCTTATCTATGGCACTGAAGCAGTGTTGCCTTTAGAAGTAGAGATACCTTCACTTAGAGTCTCTCTCAAAGGTTTGATTATAGATGAGGATTACCGCACCATGAGGTTACAAGAACTATAACTTCTAGATGAGAAGCATAAAGCTTCCTTTGATCACATGAGAGTATATCAGAAGTGTATGTCCAAAGCATTCAACAAGAAGGTTTGCCCTAGGGAATTTCAGATAGGTGATCTTATTTTGAGAGAGAACCCTAAGAATCAATAGAATAGAGAACAAAAGGGAAAGTTTGAACCTAATTAGCTTGGACCATACATTATTACAACAGTTTTTTGTACAGGTGAATATTTATTGTCGAATGAAGATGGAGAACAGCTCCCTCAGTCCATCAACATTTTGCACCTAAAGAAGTTCTATCCCTGATGCTCATTTCTGTCTGGGGGCATCCTTTGTACATATTTTATGATCTTAAAAAAAATACCAAAAAAATTCATATATGATGTTGAAAAAATCCTAAAAAGCATATAAAGTCCTGAAAAAATATAAAAAAATAAAAAAAATGCAAAAAATTCAAAAAAAATAGAAAAAGTGCCTTGGTGAAAACCTGGAAATAGGCACCTTGGTAGCAAAAATACAAAAAAATTGAAAAATAAAAAAATCTCCAAGTCGTGAAAACCTAGAAACTAGTGCTACTTGAGGCCTTTGCACCCTTGTCTTTTAGCATGTGCTTTTGACACTTAGCCTTTCTCCATCATGACTTGACCTTATTTGACTTGGTTTGGAATTGGTCTTTTTCTTTGTCTAGGGGGCATACCTGTTAGCATAGGTCCTTTAGGTGCGTTTGTCTCTTGGGGCATTTCACAACAAGTATTTTTTGACACCACCCTAGATAGTGTTTTTCAACACTACCCTTTCGTCGAGTGTTTCTTAACACTTATCAAATGTCTTACCCAATAGTCTAAGTATGATGTGATATTTCTCATTAATAGATGTGATAACTAGAGTCTGACTCTATGACCAACACACACACACTTAGACAATCAACTCGCTTGAGATATGTTGACTTTATTTTTCTTTGTGTGTTGTCTATGAGGATTTCATTGATGAGTGGTCTCTCCATGAGAAGTTTTCGATGATGCATAGCTAAAAGACTGAGGGTATGAGAACATGTTTTCTTTCTTTATCTCCTTATGGGTATATTTTGTTGATCCTAACTGTCATGAGCATTTATGCTGGTCTTACTTGACACTATGGATTGACAAGATATTATCCTTGACTGTTTTGCGAGTGCATGCTTCTAGTTATCTTGACTTTCATGTGTCTTAATACAAGCATAATCTCACCATATCAATCTTAGGTAATCTCACTGCATTAGTCATCTTGACCTCCATGTTTTTGATGCCTAAGTGGGATTTCCACATTTCTATCTGATAAAGATCATATTCATATTCACATAGTTATGCTAGTGTGCATTGTATGATCTTACGACGCTACCAATAATGGTCGATGATGATAATTAGATGTCTATAGGCATTGTGACCTTGCAAGTCAACCACTTTCATAGTAGCTTGCATTCTTAGGTTCATCATAGTTTAGTTTTTGCATCTTGCATATGGAGAGAGCTCTCCTTTTTATCATCTATAGAGTAGTTGGTCAACTGTGCTCATTTTTTAATTCTTCTTGATCATATCTTTCATTTCTGGTCTTTCATATCACATCATTTTCTATCGCTTTTCGGACTCAAAATTGAAATCCAAGTCGCGTTTCTAGGTTTTCTCATTCTTCTATGCAGTTGAATGACCTTTTGAGGCATAATTCTTCAATCTTTGATGGAATTTCTTTCTTTCCATGTCTTCCAAACTTCTACTCTTTCATTCACCCCTTTCACTTCCTCTCTCTGAGGTTTGACTTAATCTTTATCCTATATCTTTTTCAGTCAAACCTCGTCAACCTGGGGCATGTCTTCACTATTTTTTGGTTATCCTATCATGCTCCATCCTTCGATTATGATTTATTGTGACTTGATCAGGTTTATCAATTTGTTGTTCTCCTTTATTTGATTTTAATTTTGATTCTGAGGGGGCAGTACCTATCAACTTTAATCTTTGATTCAACTTTATCATTCAGCTCAGCTTGAGATTCTTATTTTTAGACTTGATTATCACCTAGCAATGACGGTGGTGATTTTGTCTTTCAATTTTTATCTCCTATTTTTTAGACTTGATTATTGCCTATTAGCGATGGTGATAGTTTTTTCTAAGGCTTGATTTGCACCTAGCAGCGACGGTGTTGGTCTTGTCTTCCAGCTTATGCTTATGCTTGTCCTAATGTGTTCCCATCTATCGAACACACATCTGGGTTGTTTTGTGATCCCAAATCGATCTCACATTTCAATTCTTCTTTGACTGCACGTGTTCCCAAAATGATCACACATTAGTCAAAGATGGGCAAATGTATGCACCCTAAAATGGTGGCCTAGACTTTGGGCCCCCATTCAGCAATTTGTCAAATCTCTGAATCAATATTTTCAAATATCAACAATATCAATTATATCAATTTTCTTGATCAAATCATAATCAATTCAATATTTCATAAGGTTTGAGCCTTATTTAATTTAAAAGAGAAAAAAATAAAAATCTTATTTAATTAAGAGAACATGCTCCCTTTTGATTAATTAAAAATCTCTTTTAATTAAATAATAAAATCACTTTATCCTAAGCCTTTATTTAATTAAAAGGAATTTCCTCCCCTTTTATTTAAATAAAAAATCCCCACTTTTCTTCTTATCCTATGTTGCACAAATAAAGCATTATTCTTATTATATAAAAAGAGAAAAAATACTTTTTGTCTCATATGGACACTAAAGTCAACTCCTATTTTTCTATTGGAGGATATTTGTGCACAAGGATCAAGCTTCTATTTTTCTCTACTGTTGATTAAGTCTTTTGCCTCTAAATCTCAATGGTCCATTTTCATCTCATTTCTTATAAAAGGAGAGCTCTCTTCCTCATTTGCATCTTAGGTTTTCATGCTAATATTATGCTGCAAGTTTTCTAGGTCATTTGGAGCTCTCTTTGAAGACACTCTTGCAATCCAAGTTTTGAAGACTTTGTTGCATCTCATTTCATATTTTCTTTCATAGTTTCATTATAATGACATTCTTAGTGTATATTTCCTTTTATGCAATAGATTAATCTCATGTAGTCTAAATAGGTCGGATTGGTCACATTTGTTCTTTCCTTTCATAGATTAGTTGCATTGTACTTTCATTTCCATAGACTAGATTACATTCTCATTCTTAGCTTACTTCCATTGCATTGCATACATTTGGATTTCATTAGAGATATTGGCATTGTTTCCCTTGTCTTTGATTTGGAATCTCTCATTGTGTGGTTGACTAGCAAGGTCATGAGTTCATAGCTCTAGCTGAAAGTAATTTTACAAATCTTGCAACTCCATGCATAGAGAGCTATGGATCGATTTGTGAGGGCTCATTCTTGAGTTTCCTTGCATGTAAGGATTCATAGAAGTGCACTACTTTTGTGTGTACATTTTTCTCAAGAATGAGCCCTCACAAATCAATCCATAGCTCTCTATGCATGGAGTTGCAAGATTTATAAAATTGCTCTCAGCTAGAGCTATGAACTCATGACCTTGCTAGTCAACCACACAATGAGAGATTCCAAATCAAAGACAAGGGAAACAATGCCAATATCTCTAATGAAATCCAAATGTATGCAATGCAATGCAAGTAAGATAAGAATAAGAATGCAATCTAGTCTATGGAAATGAAAGTACAATGCAACTAATCTATGAAAGGAAAGAACAAATGTGACCAATCCCTCCTATTTAGACTATGTGAGATTAATCTATTGCATAAAAGGAAATCTACACTAAGAATACCATTATCATGCAACTATGAAAGAAAATATAAAATGAGATGCAACAAAGTCTTCAAAGCTTGGATTGCAAAAGTGTCTTCAAAGAGAGCTCCAAATGACCTAAAAAATCTGTAGCATAATATTAGCATGAAAACCTAAGATGCAAATGAGGAAGAGAGCTCTCCTTTTATAAGAATTGAGATGAAAATGGACCATTGAGATTAAGAGGTAAAAGACTTAATCAATAGTGGAGAAAAAAAAAAGCTTGATCCTTGTGCACAAATATCCTCCAATAGGAAAATAGGAGTTGACTTTAGTGTCCATATGAGACAAAGTACTTTTTCTCTTTTTATAAAATAAGAATAATGTTTTATTTGTGCAACATAGGATAAGAAGAAAAGTGAGGATTTTTCATTTAAATAAAAGGGGAGGAAATTCTTTTTAATTAAATAAAGGCTTAGGATAAAGTGATTTTATTATTTAATTAAAAGAGATTTTTAATTAATTAAAAGGGAGCATGTTCTCTTAATTAAATAAGATTTTTATTTTTTTCTCTTTTAAATTAAATAAGGCTCAAAGGTTAGGAAATATTGAATTGATTATGATTTGATCAAGGAAATTGATATAATTGGAAAATGTTAATTTTTGAAAATATTGATTCAAGGATTTGACAAATTGCTGAATGGGGGCCCAAAGTCTAGGACACCATTTTAGGTTGCATACATTTGCCCCTCTTTGACTAATGTGTGATCATTTCAGGAACACATGCAGTCAAAGAAGAATTGAAATGTGAGATCGATTTGGGATCACAAAACAACCCAGATGTGTGTTCGACGAATGGGAACACATCAGGACAAGCATAAGTATAAGCTGAAAGACAAGATGAACACCATCGCTGCTAGGTGCAAATCAAGCCTTAGACAAAACTATCATCGTCACTGCTAGGCAATAATCAAGTCTGAAAAATAGGAGATAAAAATTGAAAGACAAAATCACCACCATCGCTACTAGGTGATAATCAAGTCTAAAAATAAGAATCTCAAGCTGAGCTGAATGATAAAGCTAAATCAAAGATTAAAGCTAATAGGTACTGCCCCCTCAGAATCGAAATCGAAATCAGATAGAGGAGAATAAAAAATTGATAAACCTGATCAAGTCACAATAAATCATAATCGAAGGATGGAGCATGATAGGATAACCATCAAATAGTGAAGATATGCCCTAGGTTGATGAGGTTTGACTCAAAAATATATAGGATAAGAAGTAAGTCAAACCTCAGAGAGAGGAAGTGAAAGGGGTGAATGAAAGACTAGAAGTTTGGAAGATATGGAAAGGAAGAAATTCCATCAAAGATCAAGAAATTATGCCTCAAAAGGTTAGTCAACTACGTAGAAGAATGAGAAAACTTGGAAACACGACCTGGATTTCAATTTCCAGTACAAAAATGGATAGAAAATGATGTGATATGAAAGACCAAAAATGAAAGATATGATCAAGAAGAATAAAAAAATGAGTACAGTTGACCAACTAGTCCATAGATGATAAAAAGGAGAGCTCTCTCCATATGCAAGATGCAAAAACTAAACTATGATGAACCTAAGAATGCAAGCTACTATGAAAGTGGTTGACTTGCAAGGTCACAATGCCTATAGACATCTAATTATCATCATCGAGCATTATTGGTAGCGTCGTAAGATCATACAATGCACACTAGCATAACTATGTGGATATGAATATGATTTTTATCAGATAGAAATGTGGAAATCCCACCTAGGCATAAAAGACATAGAGGTCAAGATGACTAATGCAGTGAGATTACCTAAGTTTGATATGGTGAGATTATGCTTGTATGAAGACACATGAAAGTCAGGATAACTAGAAGCATGCACTCGCAAAATAGTCAAGGATAATACCTTGTCAATCCATAGTGTCAAGTAAGACCAGCATAAATGCTCATGACAATTAGGATCAATGAAATATACCCACAAGCAGATAAAGAAAGAGAACATGTTCTCATACCCTCAGTCTTCTAGCTATGCATCATTGAAAACTTCTCAAGGAGAGACCACTCATCAAAGAAATCCTCATAGACAGCACACAAAGAAAAATAAAGTCAACATATCTCAAGCGAGTTGATTGTCTAAGTGCGTGTGTGTTGGTCATAGAGTCAGACTCTGGTTATCACATCTATCAATGAGAAATATCACATCATACTTAGAATATTGGGTAAGACATTTGATAAGTGTTAAGAAACACTCGACACAAGGGTAGTGTTGAAAAACACTATCTTGGGTGGTGTTGAAAAACACCTATTGTGAAATGCCCCAAGAGACAAACGCACCTAAAGGACCTATGCTAACAAGTATGCCCCCTAGACAAAGACAAAGATCAATTTCAGACCAAGTCAAATAAGGTCAAGGCATGATGGAGAAAGGCTAAGTGTCGAGAGCACATGCTAAAAGACAAGGGTGCAAAGGCCTCAAGTAGCACCTATTTCTAGGTTTTCACGACTTGGAGATTTTTTGATTTTTTAATTTTTTTGTATTTTTGCTACCAAGGCGCCTGTTTCCAGGTTTTCACCAAGGCACTTTTTCTATTTTTTTTGAATTTTTTGATTTTTTTGTATTTTTTCAGGACTTTTTATGCTTTTTAGGATTTTTTCAGCATCATATATCACTTTTTTTGGTTTTTTTTTTTAGGATCATAAAATATGTACAAAGGATGCCCCTAGACAAAAATGGGCATCAAGGATAGAACTTCTTTAGGTGAAAAATGTTGATGGGCTTAGGGAGCTATTCTCAATCTTCATTCGACAATAAATATTCACCTGTACCAAAAGCTACTGTAATAATGTATGGTCCAAGCCAATTAGGTTCAAACTTGCCCTTTTGTTCTCTGTTCTGTTGATTCTTAGGGTTCTCTCTCAAAACAAGATCACCTATCTGAAATTTCCTAGGGTGAACCTTCTTGTTGAATGCTTTGGACATACGCTTCTGATATACTCTCATGTGATCAAAGGAAGCCTTATGCTTCTCATCTAGAAGTTCTAGTTCTTGTAACCTCATGGCGCACTAATCCTCATCTGTAATCAAACCTTTGAGAGAGACTCTAAGTGAAGGTATCTCTACTTCTAAAGGCAACACTGCTTCAGCACCATAGGTAAGAGAAAAAGGAGTAGCTCTTGTAGGTGTACGAATGCTAGTTCTATAGGCCCATAGTGCTAGATTGATTTGTAAGTGCCAATCCCTAGCATTCTTGTGTACTATTCTATGAAGGATTTTAAGAATGGTTATTATTAGAGGCTTCTGCCTGTCCATTTCCCTGTGGAAAATAGATGGAGGACCAATGTTGCTTAATTTTAAACTTCTTGCATAAATGCTTTAGGTCCTTGTTCTTGAATTGGCCTCCATTATCAGTAATAATCTTAGAAGGCACTCCAAATCGGTGAATAATATTATTCAGAATAAATAGGGAAACTATTTTGCCTGAGACAACAGAAAGAGGGACTGCCTCTACCCATTTCTTGAAATAATTAGTAGCTTTGATGATAAACTTATGTCCACCTGATGAGTTGGGGTGAATTTTCCCAACAAGGTCAAAGGCCCAATGCTGAAATAGCCATTGAGAAATAGAAGGAATTAGCTCCCTCCCTGGAGCGTGAATCAGGTTTCCATGTTTTTGACATTTCTCACAAGATTTAGAGAAAGCTACTGCATCGGTTTGCATTGTGGGCTAGTAATACCCCACCCTAAGCAACCTTCAGGCCATGACAAGACCATTAGAGTGTCCATGACAAATGCCCCCGTGAATGTCAACTAACGCTTAGTCAGATTCCTCCTTTTCCAAGCACCTAAGAAGTGTCCCATCTAAACCCCTCCTATATAAATCACTAGAGATAAGGGTGTGGCAAGAGGCATTACAGATGAGGTTTCGATGTTTAGAATAGTTGAAAGTGTCAAGGATGATGCCATCACATAGATATGAATAGATAGCACCATAGCAGGAAGACTCATGTGTGACAAGGGTACAAATGACATTGCTTTCAGATGAGTCAAATATGGGGTGGTGTAGCTCTTCCACCAGGAATTCAAATTTGGATTCATGTTGTTCTAACTATAGGAGTGAAGCTAATGTAGCCATAGCATCTGCAGCTTTCTTTTCTTTTCTAGGGATCTGTTGAAATGTCACAAAGGTAAAGTAACATCTCAATGAATCAACCATCTTTTTGTAAGGTATCAATTTATCATCTTTGGTTTGATACTCCTCATTGACTTGGTTGATAATTAATTGTGAATCCCCAAAGACATGAAACTCTATTATGTTCCATTCTATAGCTAGTTTCAATCCATTGGTTAATGCTTCCTATTCTGTAATATTGTTTGTACATGGGAATAAAAGTTTGTAGGATTTTGGTATATTGTACCCATGAGGAGAAACAAACAATACTCTCGCACCTGATCCATTTTGCATGTTGGAACCATCAAAGAACATCTTCCAAGTGCGAGTGGTCATGTATAGAATGTGTTCATCTGGGAACTCTACCTGAATAGGCACACTATCCTTGATTGGAAAATCAGCTAACTGATCAGCAATAGCTTGCCCTTTTATGGCCTTTCTCTCAATGTACTCTATATCAAACTCAAATGAAACCATCATCCACTTAGCACGTCTACCCATGAGGGCAGCCTTACTAAGCAAGTACTTAAGAGGATCAATTTTGCCAACCAAATGTATAGTATGAGCAAGCATATAGTGTCGCAACTTTTGGGAAGAAAACACTACTACAAGACAAGACTTCTCAATGTTGTTATAATTGATCTCATAAGATACTAGAGTACGAATGATGTATTATATGGCCCTTTCTTTCCCAGTGTCATCTAATTGAGCCAACAATGCCCCCAAGGAAGACTCTGTTGCTGAAATGTACAAAATCAATGGTTTCCCTAGAATAGGAGGCATCAAAATTGGAGGATTAGCCAAATACTATTTTATTTGATCAAGGCTCTTTTGGAAATCCTCATTCCACACACATGTGACTCCCTTATGCAATGTTTTATTGAAAGGTTGTGCTCTATCTACAAGTTGTGAAAGAAACCTCCGTATAAATTGGAGTCATCCTTGAAGACTTCTCATTTGACTTATGTTCTTTGGAGGTGGCATATCTAAGATAGCTTGGACCTTTTCAGGATCAAACTCTATTCCTTTTGCTGAAATTATGAATCCTAGAAGTTTACCTGAGGTAACTCCAAATGCACACTTTTTCAGATTCAATCTAAGTTTAAACTATTCCATGTGATCTAGAATCACTTCCAAATCATTGAGGTGTGTATCCCATTTCCTAGATTTAGCCAAGGTATCATCCACATAATCTTCCATGTTCTTATCCATCATATCATAAAAAATTGTGGTCATAGCTCGTTGGTATGTTTCTCCTGCATTCTTTAGGCCAAATGGCATGACATTCCAACAATAGGTTCCCCATGCACATGTGAAAGTTGTTTTCTCTTGATCTTCGGGAGCTATTTTTATTTGGTTATATCCAAAAAACCCATCCATTAAGGAATATATCTCATAACCCACCATCATATCCACTATCGTGTCTATGTTTGGCAGTGGAAATTCATCCTTTGGGCATGCTTTGTTGAGGTCTCTAAAGTTTGTGCAAATGCGAATGGATCCATCATGTTTTGAAGCTGGAACAATATTGGAGATCCACTCAGCATAGTCAATAGCTCGAATGAATCCTGCGCGTAAGAGCTTTTCTAATTCAACTTTAACAGGAAGAGCTACGTGAGGGTGAATTTTTCTCAACCTTTATTTGATCAGTTTTATTCCTAGAGCTACAGATAGATGATGCATAATAAGATCAATGTCAAGCCCTGGCATATCGGAATATGTCCAAGCAAAGTTGATTTTCTTCTTTTGCAAAAACTTTGTATATGCCTCTTTTTCTTCAACTGATAGAGACTAAGCTAGGTGCACTATTTGGGGAGCCTCTTTTGTATTCAAATTCACTGGTTGTGTGGGCTCAATGAGAACTGATGACCTATCTTGGAAGTAACTTGGCAAGTTATTAAGTATCCCATCCTTAGGTGCCTCAAAGAGGTTTTCACCCTCAGATACATCATTTATTTTTACTATTTTGGGTTCTGACACCGCCACAAAGTGGTTTTCGCGATCAGAACTATTTTTCTTTTATTTTTAGACTGAGGTACTTAATATCAGGCTCTATCATACTTTTTTTTGGTTCACTGGTGGAAGAGACTATGGGTTCAAGAGCATTTAGATAACAGGCAATTTCATAGTCATTCTGAAAGTTTAAGAGCTGAGGCTCTTGGTGATGTTGAGACCAATCAATTAGGTGGAAATGAACAAGGGGTAGGTCAATGATTGGTTCAACATTGTGTATGTGGAAGGTGTTATCTCTAGTGACCATACAATTGGGATTCATCAAGTCTCCTTCTAAGATAACCGAATTAGGATTTATCCTACCAAAAAAAGCATCATCCACTAAGGCAATTCGAGGAGTCCAATCCTCTAGTCCTACACTAGGCTCATTGGTCACATCGGGTTGAGTACTATAAGTATGGACAACATCCATGTCCAAATAAACTATTGCATCTGAAAGTGAGTCCCATTCGAACTCATGTGAGTCTATCTCTGAATCATTATTTGGGCCTCATGATGTAGAAGCCTCAAGGTTAGGAAAGGTTTCCCTTTCTCTAGCACTAACATTGTTACTATCTGTCGTAGCTAGGATAGCAACACTTTCCATTGTCAATCTAGCATTCATATAGTCACTATTCATCACAGCTGGGATAGTAGGACTGTCAATTGTCAAATCTTTTGAATCTCCCCAAAGGAGATTTGTTGAAGGCACCCAATCATCAAACATGTCTTGCTAATTAGAGAGATTAGGTGTGTAGTCTAAGTCATTGTCACTGTCCATTGCAGCTAAGACAGGGACACTTTTCTATTTCTTATTTGCAAAACCTAAGCCAAGTGTTGACTTATTCCTTCATCCAAAAAGGGCATGGTTAAGAGGTTCAGCTTTGGCATCCAACCGATGACTAAGGGGACCATGTCCTAGATAACCCATATTATTGACCAATGTATACCCTCTCCCATAAGCTCGAGGAGAAGGTGCAAAATCCTCATTATGTCGGTATTTCTCCTCTCAGTAAATCTAGTCCCTAATGGAAACCTCTTCTTTTTCCTCTTGAATTGGAATTGAGGATTCTACAAACTTGTCGAACAATGTCATGGCTAAAGACGAGGGCTTCATATCTTGAGAAGGTTTTCCATAAGACCTAGGGGAAATTGGCAATTTTGTGAATGAATCAATTTTTTAATCCCCCATGCCAAGATCCATGGCTTTGAATTTGTCTTTGCATTGTTCAAATGTAGTATCAAAAGTGTCAGCCTCCCTATTCAAAGGAATGTGAGACCTTGCTGAAATTGTGTTGACTATCAATGTGCTATCCCCAGGTATGCAAACTTCTACTCCATTGTAAGGGAACTTCACACACTGATGATAAGTAGATGGGACTACTTGCATCTCATGTATCCAAGGTCTACCCAACAAAATATTGTAAGCCAAAGGACTGGCATCAACAATCTGAAATAAAATATCTTTCTCTACAGGACCAATTTGGATAGGAAGAACAACCAATCCTTTAGAACTACATTCTGCTTCATCATAAGCCTTGATAGTTATCTTCTTCCTTGTGTCAATGACTTCTTGTGAATAACCCAAGGCCTTCAATAAGCTCAAAGAACAAATATTAAGCCCAACACCCCCATCTATCAACACGCGCCTGACACGGGTCTTGTGGATCATAACCTCTATATGAAGGGCCAAATTGTGTGGGTGGCTTAATGACTTGTCATCTTCTTCTAAGAATGTAAGGTAGTGAGGGCTAGCCAAGTGGTTGACCATATTCTAGAGTTGATCTACATCTATATCATTAGGGACATTAGCCGCTCGCAAAGCATCCTCAAGGACACGCTTATGCTTAGGGGACAATTCCAAAAGCTCAAAGATTGAAATCTGCACTGGTGTACATTGTAATTGGTCAACAAGATTATAATTCAACTCAGGACCAATAGTAGATTTAGGAAAAACACCTTTTGACACTGGCTGCTTAGAATTACTAGAGTTAGGACCTCTAATAACAATGGGAGCTTGAGACTAACTCCTAGTGACTGCATTGAGGGGTTGAGACATCCTTCATGAGTGAGGACCTCTTAGTACCACAAGGGGTCCTTCATTAGGCATAGGAGTTGAATCCAAATCATATCCATAAGGGTCTTTCCCTCTCATCATGTTGACATTATCATCAACAACTTCAAGCATATTAATAACATTTTCAGCATTTTTGTAGGTGTAGTTGATAGCAGCCTTGTTGTTCTTGTTGTTAGAATTCTCTCCTTCTCATATTTGGGCAAGGCTTCTTTAAAAGCTTTGTGATCTACATTAGTGGTTAAACCATCAACTTGTAATCTTCTACTTTCAATAAGATCTTGGACAAGATGCTTAAGTTTAAAACAATTTTCTATATCATGTCCAATTCCATTGTGAAAGACAAAGAAAGCCTTGTCATCGCACCAATGAGGTTTAGGATCTAGTATGCGGAACTTTGTAGGATCCTGAGGTTGTGCCAAATTATGAGCAATTAATGTCTTGAAAATGTCTACATAGGAGTCCCCAAGTTTGGTAAATTGTCTCTTTTCTATTTTAGGTCTCCCTTGATACTTGGGTTTATTTTCTTGTTGTGCTGAAGATGTTTGCAACTTCATGGCTTGGACTGCATTAGAGAGATTAAGAACTCCTTCATTCTTAGGTTGTGATGAGTCAACAACTCCATCATTGACCACTTACTTATTCTTATTCCAATAGGAGTTCTTTTTGTCCTTATTACCATTATTATTGTTGTTTTGGCCATTGTTCTTATTAGTTGTTTTGGCCAAAATTCCTTGTTCTTTTAGGACATCCTCTATGTGACATGCCACTTCTACCATGGTATCAAAAGAATTAAATGTCTTCCTTACTTCATACCTTAATTCTGGTACCAAGTTGCTCACAATGATTTCTATTCTTTCCTCCTCAGGAATTGTCCTTGGATATTTTGAGCACAAACGTCTCCATCTTTGTAGAAACATAACAAAGGATTCCCCTTGATTCTACTTGAGTTTGCACAAATCAAGCATGGTGACCGACCTTGATAAGTTGAAAGAAAAATGTTGAACAAATCTTTCCACAAGCTCTTTAAATGTCTTAACTGGAGGAGTAAGGTTAGTAAACCACTCCATGGTTTGACCCTTGAGACTCCTTGGGAATAATCTCATCAAGTAGGAGTCTTCATGGTGAAAAGAAAAGCTCATTATGTAGAACTGTCTAACATGGTTGTTAGGGTCACCAATGCCATCATATTTGTCATAGGTTGGAAACTCAACTTTGTTAGGAAACTCAACCAACACCACACTCTTGTCAATTGGGTTGGGACATATGGAGTCCAAATTAAATGTTCTCTTAGGAGCCCTCATCCTTTCTATATCCTTTTGAAATTGTTTGATCACCTCATTAGTTGATGGATCTTGCTTCTTTACCTTTCGATCCACATCAAAATTATATGGGACCTTAGCACCTTTGTTGATGAGACTTTCTAGGAACTGATCTTTGTTTTGTTCCACATACCTTTCTACATATGCTTGAAAGGATGGTTCTTGTTGCATAGTCATAAAATCTATATGATCGAAGTTGGCATAACTTCCTCCATGTTGTGAGCCATGATGTGCTCATTAGGAGGGTTGCTTTGAAAGTCTAGGAGGTGACTGTCTCCTATGGTGATCATATCTTGAAGTCCTTCTACCTCTAGGACTTGGGGATCTTAAGGGCATCCTTGACCTTCTTCTAGGACTTGGTGAGGGAGTAGATGGGGGTGAGTGGGTCCCACTATTAGTACCCCTCCCATTGAATCAGTTTTGGTGTTGTTGTGCATAGAGTCTATCTTCTTCTTCTTGAGCGACTCTTTTCCTTATGTCCAATAATGCATGTTCATCTTCCTCTAGTTGTCTAAATTTCTCCTTTTGAGAAGCTTGTTCATCTAGATAGGCTTGCTTCTCCCTTTCAATGCTCTTTAATCTCATATTTGCATATCGAGAGGTATCTCTAAGTGGAGAAGGTTGCTTTGACTATCTGATTACATTGGCTGCATTGATGTGGTGGTCACTAGACTCATTGCTCTGGTCTTTGTGTTGTGACCCTGAATTTGAGTGAGTTTGTTGGTGATGTCTCTCAACTCATTGGTGAGCATCAAGATACCTTGTGTTGATTGAGGGTGATCTAGGTGGACTAGCATATGCAGACCCAGCAGACATCATGTTACCCCTATGCCGTTGAAACATGTCATCAAGAGTCTGGTTCATTGCTTCTCTTTGTTGTCGAGTGAAGGTGTAACTCATGTCCATACTTGATGAAATGGGTGCTAAAGAGGTACTCACTTCACTAGGATTACCTTTTGGATTAAAACAAATCTCAGATTCACTCTTAGGAGATTGATAAAAAATGGGTCCTTTTCCCTTATGTTGTTGACGAGTCTTAACTAGTGGTAACTGGCTAAAGACAACAGGGGTTTGCTTCCCTTGATTGACTTGGTACCTTGTTGTAACTGACATGAAAGAAAGTGATTCTTAATGATAGGGTGACCTCGCAAAGTGTCAACACCAAACTAGGATAATCAAAGTTCTCTATTGTCCAAAATGAAATGAAAAGATAGAAATAAAGGGGCTTTACCACTACTGTCAAAGAGGTGCTAAAATCAAAGGATGAATATCCTTGTACTTTTGAATTAGGAGGTTGGACTAGGCCAAAATATAATTGAAATTGATTAAATGAAAGTGATTTGGACAATAAGAGCACTAAAATTCTCCAAGAATGTAGCTAACAATTTTAGAGATAAGTTTTCTCACCAAGAATAACCTTCTAACCTAACAACTATTTCCAAAGTGGCCTTGTAAACCAATTGATGTTATTCCTAGAGGGCAGAAACTAGAGATTTAAAATCAAAACAAGTCTCTAATGACAGGATAGAAAATCGAGCAAGTTGTAAAAAGTTGAGTGTTTCAACTTAGGAATTTAGTTGTTTTGTGGTTTAATCAAACACATTAACAGATTTTCAGCATTTTATCAAGCACATAAGATAGCAATCAAAGAGTTCAAGCAAGAAATTGTCTTCAAACAATGAGCAAGGGGCAAAGCAACCTTGTGCATGAAAAAGGATAGTGACTTAGTATTTCTACTCCTTAAAGGTTCTACTTGTGTATGTTCTTGAAAATGTTTTAACAGGCACATAGAACACAACAACACCTTAACAAGTTGTCTACAAGGATATACGTGGCTTTGTAAAAAGAGTACTCAATATACGCAAGGTACGTGAGGCCCAAATTCATAGATGAGAAAAATCCTAAATCACACAGCCGAGGGGAGATGGTAACCCAAATCTCCTCCTTCACTTCTCAAAGGTATAAAGTTCTTTGAGGCTTAGCCAAGAGTGATATCAAACTCAATTCTCAAGAGAGGTGTCTTTCGATTCACCACCCGCTATTTATACTTCACTGGAACATGGGAATTAAAGTCATCCCTTGAGGTGGTGTGTCCCCAAGCAGGCCTTCTAAAAATAAAATTAAGTAATTCACTATCAAAAGTATTTAAAGCACTAAAGGTGAAACACTTAACTCTTCAAGTAAATGTGAAGTAAGTCCAAAAGTGGAGCATTTAACTCTTCAAGTGAATGTGAAGCGAGTCCAAAAGTGGAACATTTAACTCCTCACACAAACTCAAAGTGAGTCCACACCTTAGAAAACTAATGAGATCAAGAAAGCATAAAAAGGGGGAAACTTTGTGGAACACTTAATGCTCTTTTCAAGTAGACCCCTCCCCTATGTATGAATGCTGACCTTGCATCCAAAAGGTGGAAATGAGGGGTGATTAGAAATAAGCAAGTCCAACCCCCAATTTAGCTAACAAGATCAAACAAAAGTACTCTAAAGTTTCTTATCAATACTACTAACAAATGAAAAAGGGTTGAACAATGAAATATTTAACTTTCCAAGTAAACATAGAGTGAGTCCACAAAGTGGTGCATTTAACTCCCTATGTAAACAAGGAATGAATCCATGCCCTCAATCACTCAATGAGATATTTGATATTGGAACTAAGAATTACGTAAGGTTTAAACACAAGCATTCACCTACACAAACTTGTATGAAAACAAATCTATGTTCATTCATTTTCCATTAAGAGCATCAATTGAAATGTGTTCTATGAAAGCATGTAAACACTCAAGCCAAACACATGAGAGATTCACTTTTAATCCCAAAATATAAATGTTGTAGAGATGTAACAAAATACCTCAAGTCCAACGCAACGCGCTTAGTAGATTTTACTTTTTTTTTCTTTGTTTTAAACATTTTCCATGAAAGCAAGCCATGAACCTTCAAATGAACAAGACAAGAAAATAAAAAAACAAGATATGCAATGTATACTCAACTTATGCAAATGCTAGGATGGTTAGATCTAAAAATAAATTATTAGGAGCAATAATAGCCAAAAAATAATCCAAATGACAACTCATATCATGCATTGAACCATGTGAAAAATAAGTGCATGCTAATCATCAAATACCCTTTTTTTAATTTTGATTTTTTGACCTTGTCAACAAGATTAGACTTATACCACATGAATTCAAACCCTAAACCTAAAATTTAGAAAAGAAACCTCTATCAAAAAATAGAGATCTTTCTAAAAATGTCAAAATTTCAACAAGATCTTTTCATTTGTGCCCTAGAGAGCCACTTTCCCAAAATAGACTAGTTTTTATAAATCGACCAAATGAGCTATGAGATGACCTCTAAATTAAAAACACAATGAATAGACCCCCTATATAATTTGAAGAGATTTCCAAAAATATAAAAATTTCTGAAAAATATGCTAATTTGCGCTGAAAGTTAATTTTTTATGAAAAATCAAGAAAAAATTATAAAAAATAAAAAATACCTCAAAAAATTCTGAATTTCTTATTGGAGCTTCTTTGATATGTCACCAGCTTGTAAAAATAATTTCAGACCAAAAAACCAAGCTTTTTGGGAGATATGATCAAATCTTTCAAATCTAGGGTTTTCCATCTCCAAACAAATCTGCACAAGGGTTAGCTCCAAAAATAATCAAAACCAACATGCAAGAGGTGGGTTGCTCCATGGTGGGTGCCAAAAATGTACACACAAAATTAGTGCACTTCTATGAATCCTTACATGCAAGGAAACTCAAGAATGAGCCCTCACAAATCGATCCATAGCTCTTTATGCATGGAGTTGCAAGACTTGTAAAATTGCTCTCAGCTAGAGCTATGAACTCATGACCTTGCTAGTCAACCACACAATGAGAGATTTCAAATCAAAGACAAGGGAAACAATGCCAATATCTCTAATGAAATCCAAATATATGCAATGCAATGCAAGTAAGCTAAGAATGAAAATGCAATCTAGTCTATGGAAATGAAAGTACAATCCATCTAATCTATGAAAGGAAAGAACAAATGTGACCAATCCCTCCTATTTAGACTATGTGAGATTAATCTATTGTATAAAAGGAAATCTACACTAAGAATACCATTATCATGCAACTATGAAAGAAAATATGAAATGAGATACAACAAAGTCTCTAAAGTTTGGATTGCAAGAGTGTGTTCAAAGAGAGCTCCACATGACCTAAAAAACTTGCAGCATAATATTAGCATGAAAACTTAAGATGCAAATGAGGAAAAGAGATCTCCTTTTATAATAAATGAGATGAAAATGGACCATTGAGATTAAGAGGCAAAATACTTAATCAACGGTGGAGAAAAAAAGCTTGATCCTTGTGCACAAATATCCTCCAATAGGAAAATAGGAGTTGACTTTAGTGTCCATATGAGACAAAAAGTACTTTTTCTATTTTTATAAAATAAGAATAATGTTTTATTTGTGCAACATAGGATAAGAAGAAAAGTGAGGATTTTTCATTTAAATAAAAGGGGAGGAAATTCTTTTTAATTAAATAAAGGCTTAGGATAAAGTGATTTTATTATTTAATTAAAATAGACTTTTAATTAATTAAAAAGGAGCATGTTCTCTTAATTAAATAAGATTTTTATTTTTTTCTCTTTTAAATTAAATATGGCTCAAAGCTTAGGAAATATTGAATTGATTATGATTTGATCAAGGAAATTGATATAATTGAAAAATGTTGATTTTTGAAAATATTGATTTAGGGATTTGACAAATTGCTGAATGGGAGCCCAAAGTCTAGGCGACCATTTTAGGGTGCATACAATGTTTTCTTCTATTGAGCCTTGTAATTCTCCTAATATTTTGATGGGTAATAACACATTCATGAGAGTTTGTGGGAAAGGTTCTATTCCTATGGGAGAAGGGACATTTAATGATGTTCTTTGTGTACCATCCTTGACTACTAATCTTCTTTCTATTTACCAAATTACACATGGGGCACAAGGTAAAATTGTTGAGTTCACTCCTGATTTTGTCTACATTAGGGACATGGAGACTAGAGATGTCATAGCTATGGGAGTTGTTGATCATACATCATGCTTATATTCTTTTTCAAATTTTTTTGATAATGATGATGATATTCATGATGCACCCATCCCTTTGCCAAGGGATAATTATGAGGAGAATTTTGGGCACTTGAATCATTTTGTTGTTGAGATAAGTGTTGATCTTCCTACTCCTCCACCTCCTGCTTCTTTAGACATGGGCTCTACTATTCAGCGGGATGTTCATAGTGTTTCAGATCTTGCAGAATGTGATGACTACTTGGATGCATCTTCAACATTTGTTGATTCTCATGATGCAGATTTGGAAGAAATACATGAGGGGGTTTCTCTTTCCCTTGATGACAGTTTCATCATAGCTGGGGACACTTTTTCATCCTTTTTGGAGATTGGCACTCTTGATTCTTCTCCTTCTTCACTTGATTTGTCACATGAAGTGATAGATTCTTTGAGCTTGGAGATTCCTATTTAGTCTTCAGAGATTCATACATGGATACCTACATCTTCTTCCTCATTCCATTTACACATGGATTGGATTCTTCATCATTTGATATATCTATTTCTTCCTAAGGGGAGACAAGTTTCTTGTAAGCATTGGTTGATCTATTATTTGCAGGTACTCTTCATCAACATGGGAGATTCTACATTATGGGGGGGATATCATGTCTCCAACTATCCTTCTTATGGGGGGATAATTATTTGTATATAAATGATGTATGTAGTTCTTGGGGGGTCTTGAGTACTCCACCCATCCATGCATCTTATTTTCTTCACTCTTTTTGGGGGAGGGTTTTTCCCATGAGGTTTTCTCTCTTTCTCTACTTTATAAGAGTTATGCATTTCATGTATTGCATTTTGTACATGGGTACCTATCATGGCCTAGTAGCTGGGACCCATCTTGCATTGTCAGTTTAAGTGCATTCCCCTAAGTTGCACTTAAGGGGAGGGTGTTGGTGTAATTAAATATTCTTAATTACACTTTACTTAATTTTACTTAGGTTAATGCATTGCATAGTAGTTAGTGATTGAGACACTTAAGAGTGTGCACCTCATTCAAGCACATGGTGTAGGAGGAATTCCACTTTTGGTGCTAGATCCACCTTTAGTGCTCTTATCACATTATCATCCAAATCCATTACACATACTTTATTGCATAATGAAGGATGATCCACATTTGGTGGACATGTGATTACACCTAGCATAGGTAATAGCTTATCAGCTCCTTATCTTTCTCTCTTATCACCTTTCCTATATAAGGAGGCCTATTATGTAATCATCAATCATTCAAGGTGAATTCATTGGATCTATTCAATCCATCATTGCATTCATATTATCCCTCTTGTGTTTTTCTTCAACCTCTAGATCATTGGTTCAATCTTTTCTATTTGAAAATTATTTTAAGTGCAATGAAGACTCCTATAGAGTATGAATATTTAATTACACCAACACCCCCCCTTAAGTGCAAATGAGGGGAATGCACTTAAACTCACAATGCAAGATAGGTCCCGACTACTAGGCCATGTTAGGTACCCATATACAAAATGCAATACATGAAATGCACAACTCTCATAAAGTGGAGAAAGAGGGAAAACCTCATGGGAAAAATCCCTAAATTGATGTCTTCCACAAGTTAGATATGACCTGTATGACCGTCAACAATTAAAAATCTCTAGAAAGAAGGATCTAGAGGTTGAAGAAAAGCACAAGAGAGATAATATGAATGCAATGATGGATTGAATTGATCCAATGAATTCACCTTGAATGATTGATTATTGATTACATAATATGCCTCCTTATATAGGAAAGGCGATAAGAGAGAAAGATAAGGAGCTGATAAGCTATCACCTATACTAGGTGTATCACATGTCCACCAAATGTAGATCATCCTCCATTATGCAATAAAGTATCTGCAATGGATTAGGATGATAATATGATAAGATCACTAAAGGCAGATCTAGCAACAAAAGTGGAATTTCTCCTACACCATGTGCTTGAATGAGGTGCACACTCTTAGGTGTCTCAATCACAAACTACTATGCAATGCATTAACCTAAGTAAGATTAAGTAAAGTGTAATTAGGAATATTTAATTACAACAACACCCCCCCTTAAGTGAAACTTAGGGAAATGCACTTAAAATCACAATGCAAGATGGGTCCTGGCTACTAGGCCATGTTAGGTACCCATGTACAAAATGCAATACATGAAATGCATAACTCTCATAAAGCGGAGAAAGAGGGAAAACCTCATGGGAAAAACCCTCCCCCAAAAAGAGAGAAGAAAACAAGATGCATGGATGGATGGAGTGCTCAAGACCCCCCAAGAACTACATACATCATGTATATACAAAGAATTATCCCCTTATAAGAAGGATAGTTGGAGACATGATATCCCCCCCATAATGTAGAAGCTTCCATGTTGATGAAGAGTACCTACAAACAATAGATCAACCAATGCTTACAAGAAACATGTCTCCCCTTGGGAAGAAATAGATACATCAAATGATGAAGAAGCTAATCCTTGTGAAAATGGAATGAGGAAGAAGATGAAGGTCTCCATGCATGAATCTCTAAAGACTGAATAGGAATCTCCAAGCTCAAAGAATCTATCACATCTTTTACCATTATTATTTGCATCTTTAAACATCTTTTATTTCATACTTTATTGTGACAAATGAATTTGAATTATGGTCAAGATAAAATAAATCTATGAGTCCTAACCAATTATCTTTAGCCTAGGACCGAAATTCATAAATTGGCAAAAAAGTCCAGATCTTACCTATAATCGCCCTTTCTTGCATATACGATACATGTGGTTCAAGAAGCCCATCATCAATTTGAAGTGAGGGTTGAGAATTGGGCAATGTACAAGATGGAGGGTTTGACATAGGAATAAATGAACCTGAAGCATCCAAATTTTCACTCGCCTGACCCTTCTGTTGTGTATTTATAGGAAATCTTTCACTAGAAGGGTTCTTGCTTGAACCACCCATAATAAGAGGGGGAAAATGAGAATGTTGAGGGTTGTTGCGATGAAAGAAAGACTGACGAGGGGGATTTTCATTGTGAAGGATAGATTTGGGTGGAGGCTTATTAATATGAAGGACATGTTGGGATTGAGGGACCTAATAAGTTTGGGTATGGCGAAGGGTGACCCCACAATAGTGGGTTACACTTTTTTAGACATGCTGATGTTTGCTGAAATAACACATTTTTAATAAAATATGGTGATTTAAGCCTTGAGAGGTTCCATTTGAAGGAATTAATTACAAATGGTTAGCTCAAAGCCTCTTAGATAAAAAAATAAAATTGATATAACATCTATACTCCTCATTCATACCTACAATGGAGTCTCCTTCACACCTATTAAAATGCTAATAGAAAATCACTTTGACTTTATCTTTTGGCAAATCAAATGAATCCATTTGACAAAAATATCTATGTAGTAAGGTACTACTGAAAACAATATTTCCAATGATTATAATGTTAATATATATTAAGTTTATTATGACTTTGTATTTTTATTTTTACTAAACATAGATATTTCACCGTATGTCTAGTATCTCTATGTTTGACGCTTATGAAAAATAGTAAATGAGAGAAAAAAATCTAAAAAATATCTATGCCCTAGGTATTGAAGTTATCTTTCTATAAAAAAAAAAAAACATGAAAGTGGACAAATACACCACAAGTTATAAGCTATGTAGTCAAGGTATGTCAAAATTACAGTTTAGTCAACTTCAACCATTAATAAAATATGAAAAAATTGTGATAATTTCATCAAACTAGTTGCATGCCTTCCGTATGGATGTTAAAAAACTAAATTCAAAAGAATCACATTGTTATCTATTTTAGAAAAAAAGTTATGCTCTATGAAAATAATGTAACTCTTTGAAAATGATGTATTTAGCAACATAACAGTTTTCGTGGGAGAAATAAAAAACCATTCAAATAAATTCAAAAATAAAAATTAAAAATATATTTAAAATCTAGACAGAAAACTTAGAAAAGACTCTAATTTACTTCATCTTCCAATTTCAAATGGTTTAATGACAATATGCATCCGAATCTTTTCTTTTTTTTCAAAATGTAGAGTTCAGTGTCCGTTGAGGCAAAAATGTGTAACCCACTATTGTGGGTTCACCCCGAATGGAGATATTGTTTGGGGAAGATAAAAACCTAGGAGAGCGAATAGACAAAGAGTTAGGCTAGGAAACAAAGGAGGGTGCATTAGGTTCAAAATTACCAATAAGAGATCCATTGAAATCAGTAATAGGGGTAGGAAGTAAAGGTCCCGAGCAAATGTCTAGCGCCAGTTGAAACCTAGGAAAATCATATCGCCTAGGCTTCATAGCACTCCTGCCCCCATGACCATATTATTATTATATTTAAAAATAAATAAAACCCTTACAAATATATATATATATATATATATATATATATATATATATATATATATATATATATATATATATATATATATATATATATATATATATATATATATATATATATATATATATACATACATATATATGTATATATATGTATATATATGTATATGTATACATATACATACATACATACATACATACATACATACATATATATATATATATATATATATATATATATATATATATATATATATATATATATATATATATATATATATATATATATATATATATATATATATTCACAAATAAATATATATAAATTTATAAAAATCAATACATATAAAACCAAAAACTTTCATTGAATTCAATAGCAAAATTATACATTCCAAAGGCAATTTTTTTTATATAAATTAAACCAGGTAATTTTCAATTCCAATAGCTTCTAAATTTCCTCATAGTAAACCTAGGGTTCTAATAGGTTTATTTAAAACATAGCTTCCTCTAAATTGAACACTGAGGTTTACAAATTTAGGTTCTACAAGATTTTTTCTCACAATAATTCCACATTTAATTTTCTAATTTTATCAAAAGACAATGAAAGATAATTCAACAATAGAAAATAAAACCATTCTCCAACAACCAAACTACATATACAATCATACAACCATGAAGAAGATAGTCTTTTCAAAAGAAAATTTTAAAAGAGTTCTAAAACCCTACATTGAATTCACAAGATGATCTGAAACAACAATGGCCAAAATGACGATTCAAAGATTCCAAAATACTCCTAAGATTTTAAATAATTCTTCAATTCTAATCTAGAGCCAAAAGTTGTCTCCCTAAAACTTGTGTGTGGAATAATGACCAAAAGAAGACTAATAAAGAAAACCCAACAACTAGGGTTGAAAACATGCAACTCCCAATTATAGGAATGAAACTCAACTCCTAAAAGCACTTAACTCAAAATTTCAAAAATCAAAACTCAACTGTTAAAAACAATAAAATAGTTAACTCAAATATCAACTCCACTAAAGTTTGCACAACTGAACTCTTGATTTGAGTTCAACTCTATTTTTATCAAAAAACTTATGAATTTAAAAGTGCATGATTTAATAAAATATGTAACTCAACATTAAAATCACTTAACTCATTTTTAACTCATTTTTGCATTTAAATATTAATTTTAATTAAATTAAAATTCCTAGCATATTCAAAATATGCAATTTGAACCAAATAATTATTTGAATGGTGCTCTTGTCTGCTCCCAAGGCTAGGGTTTCTCCTGCGGGTGCGATGACTATTTGTGGTGATAGATCACCTTTGTGTAGACATGGCGGGCAAGGAAAATGGTCTTTGGTAGCTAGGTCAATGCACAAAGTTGGGTACCAATTCCGTAGAAGTCTTGTAGAAATGCAAGATGTCGCTCAAAACGGGCGTCTGTTTTAGGTTCAGGCACCCGATCCTAAATTGAAAAAATGGGTGCCCATTTCTAAATTTTTTTTAGAATTAAAAATGTATTTTAACACTTTGATTTTTTTTTAAAAATGGGCGCCTGTTTCTTAAGACAGAGCGGGAAGCACACATCTGCCTTGGATTTCATTCCAAAATCGGTTTGGTTTAGGCTTGGTAGAACCAAGCATATACTTTGACCTCCAAAAATTTGGTTAAGGCACTGGAATGCTAGATTTCTGCCTTGCTCTAATTTTTTGAGGGCCTTCCTAATTGTATATTTTTACAAAAGAAAACCCATTAGAGTTCTCACTATCTTGATTTCAAAAATATAAATTTCATAGTGATGTGATTATTTTTATTATTTTTGCATTATTTATTAGTTAAAAGTGGTACCTAAACATAAAATAGTGAGGTTCACTAAAATGTTAATAACTTTTTTGTTTTTAGGTTTTTTGGAAAATAAATTATATGACATCAATCTAGATACAATTCTCTTGAAGATAAAAAAAAAAAAAGAATTTTGAAAAAATATGAAGTTCTCATCAAATTATGGTGGCCTTTACACGAGAGGTTTTGAAAATGTATTTTGTAGTCAATTAAAAATTAATAAAAAATATATATTCAATAAAAAAATAAGGAAAAATATGCTCATTAATATTTGGTGTCTTAGGTATATTTCCACAGAAGGATTTGCAAAAATTCATTTATTTAAGTCAAATATGGTGGTTGTACATAGCTATGGTATGGTCCTGAAACAGGCATTTTGAAAACATGGTTTTTACACATTCCTACTAAAAATAAATTTATACCATGTTGGTATTTAAATAAATTACATATTTGAAAAGTAGACTCCAAGAACTACATTTTCTATTACAAAACTTTTTTGAGATTCAATTTCGAAGTGCCTCAAATTTAGACATCAATTGATAGAAAATTTGAAAAAAAAGGGAAAACACTTCCACTTGTTGCCCAAAAGTGGGACTCAACTTCTTGCAGCCACCCAGCTGATGGTCTGGATGTGGTGGCTCAGGCCCATCCTATAACTATTATTATGCCAAATGATGGAAGATTAGAAAATGGTGGTTGTTTCCTTGCGAATTGAATGTGGCGTAGTGATTTTAGGGGCTTTCAAAAGGGGGGATCCTTAGTTAATAGGTTGGAGGGATCATTTCTTGAGAATAATGATAGAAACCTATCCAAAAAGGAGGCAAACAACTTGGGGCTTATCACGAGAAGAGTGATGGTGGCTTAGGGTTTATGGAAAGTGGTCTTTCTTTACAGGGACACCCAAATGTTATTTCTGGTTTAGGAAGGGACAAAGTGATGATGGAGGTAGCAGAGGTGTCTAGTGGGATGATACCCTGTATGGTGGAGGCTAAAATAGTGGATCTGGCAGATGAGATAAAAATGAAGGTAGATGGTAATGTTGTTCCCTTCTTTGATCTTGGATTGGTTGGATGATTTCAAGGCATATGACCAATCTTAGGAGAGCTCCATTAATGGATATCAGAGAATTGGGAGCCATTAATGAAGGGATATGTTCAATTATACCTATGTGCAAGGGGTTTCTTTATTGAATTTTTTTTTAAATATTGGGGATAGGAAGAAGATTTTGCATGAGGGTCTTTGGAGATGGGATAATAAGCATCCCCTAATGCTAAAATTGTGGCACCCAACATTTTTCCTGCACAAGAAACTTTTGATAAGGTTCCACTCTAGGTAAGACTTTCAAATCTACCCTTACATTTTTGGTTTGACTCCTATTTGGAAGCTATTGGTGATTCTCTATGAATTTTTTTAATGATTTATGAGGAATCAACAAAACTCCTACATTCAACTTATGCATGGATTCTAGTGGAGATAAATTTTGTTGATGTCTTCCATACAAAAATTAATCTCAAAACCTCTAAAGGAATATGGGTAGAGCCTTTAGATTATGAGCGGGTACCCTTTTGTTGTAGACAATGATTTTAGGTTGGGTATTTAGCTACCAAATGTTCCAAACATAGGCAGGATAAGTTGGCCACATAGTGGAAGGATGCTTACCACTAACATTATACAGTGGAAAAAATGGAGAAAAAAGAAGAGTTTTTCTCAGGTAATTAGAGGGGAGAAGACTCCTCAATTTGATGCTATTGTGATTCTGGCTGCACAAGAAAGTTTACCAGATAGTGTTAAGGAGGCCAAAACTAGTTGTGAACAAAAGAAGATAATTTTTATGCTTGATGGCAGGGAGAAGAAAAGATAGGTCGAATGTCTGGAGGAAGAGGATGTCTCTCAGCATAACGAAAGGTATGTGAATGATGGAAAGTCCTTGGATTGTAACCCGATTGGTTGGTAGGATGAGAAAGCTAAAATGGAGGATGGTTGGGTGATTGTGAGGGGAAAGAAAAAAAAGAAAACACAATCACATTTTAAATTACCTTATGATCACATAGGAAGGGATATGTTAAAAATAATCTTGATTGTAACTTGACTTTTTTCATATCTGGTGTTAGGTCTTTTCATCCTTTTTATATTTCTATGGAGTTGGTTCCCTTATTGTAGTCTTATTGCTTTCTGTATTTCTAGGGAAGGGGCTCCCTTTTTGTAGCCTCCACTGGGTCTGACAAGTTATTTTCCTAGGTTGGGTAAGTGCACTAAGACGGTGTGCAAAAAAGTGGCCACCTCCTAAAAAAAAAACTTTTCATAACCTTCTCGAGTTATTCAAAATCTGAAAAACTAGGCTTGGAAAAACCGATCCTTTTCCAAGCCACAAAAAAATAATTAAAAAAACTTAAGTTCTTCAAAATGCATACGCGTTTTGTAAAGAAAAAATGCTTTATAAAATGCGTACGCATTTTGACTGTCATAAACTTTTTCTAAACACCCACATCTTGACTATTTTTCTTCACGCCAAAATTCAGTTTGAAGGAGAGAGGGGGAAGAGAAAATGCCAAAACCCAAGAGGGTTCTTATTGTTATTGAATTTTGTTTCCATATTGATCATTTTGCAAGCATGCCACATCATCAAACAGGTAAGAATTTTTTTTTTTGGTTTCAATTTCAATTGAGTAGGGGTTGTTGAATTGATTTAAGTTTTTTAATTATTTTGATGTTAGATTTGAAAAATAATCCCCGACCATGAAAGAGATAGAAAAGACCTCTTCAAACACCTGAAAATATTGATAATGTTGGAAATGAGCAACAAGATAGCACTCAAAATGTAGCCCCACAACAAGAAAACCCTCAACAAAACCCAAATCCACTACCAAACCCAAACCCACTGCCAAATCCGAATCCAAACCCCCTGCATCCTCCAATAGGATGCGTTGATGCCACACAAGAGGACATTATCAATCATCTTTCATAAAAAGTTCCCAAATATCCATATTGGTTAATAGGTTGAGTTCCTCTAGTTTTGAGCACCACTCATCCCTCACCACTTCCTTAGAAAGAATGGCCAATAGTGCAAATAAGTTGTCTAAGGAGGTTGCAACATGGGGTTCATGGAGGGATAGATGTTGTGCATTCTATGTTGATGGGTTGTCATATGATCAAGTGAAAAAAAGAGGATACCTAAAGAAAACATATGTACTCTTTTCAATGATCCTATTAGTAGTAACTCCCTAGAAGTAACTACAAATCAACTCCCCATACATTGGTGTGTTCATAAGAGGATGAGAGTTTTATTTTGGGATAGGTGGTATATGGTCTTTGAACAAGAACCCTATAATAATTGGGAGATGACTTTATGTTTTTTGAGAAAGCTATATTGTGAGTTTATCCTTGGCAAGTTGCCAAATTACTTTGACATCTGGAAATTCTAGGGTAGAGGGAGAGGCTCTACACATAATAGAGTTGGGGCCCATAGGGTGGTAGAGATGTAACATAGGAGGAATCTAGCTAAAAAAATCATAGTTCATGTTGTGGTCCCATTAGTAGTGAAGGAGTCTATGTATTTAGAGACCTTTTAGGAAGCTAAATCATTGATTGATGTCATTATTGAGCATGGCACACTGCTAGTTGATGCAGAGGATGGATCAGCACCTGCACCACCTCCATCATTATCAGATGCTCCATTTGGCTCAGCCCATCCCATTGATAATATGTTCCCTAGCTGTTAGGGTAGATATTTTGGGGTAGATACTAATGCAAATGAGGATGGTTCAACATCCTATTAATGAACACATTGTAGGAGTAGATGCCAGACATTTTCTACTAAGGATGTGGCCCTCACAAATGACCTATTGATGATGGTTTTTTTTCTACGAGACAGGTGCAAGTATGTTTATTTGTGTCTTCACATGTTATTAATTTTAATCACCTAAATATTATAAAAGTAAATAAATTTTAATTTAGAGAACAAATTAAATTGATATATGAATAATATGCATTGCAGGGTACAGAAGGTGATATACAGAGCACACCACAAAGTGCTTGTTTGATTGGACGTGCACAAGTAGCTTTGACACATAAGGTATAGTTTTTAAATATTCATAAGAATAGGATAATTTCTCGGTGTCAAGATATCTTTTCTTAATATGTATATTTATTTGATGTTTTATAGGACTTGTTGGGGGTTCAGATGTCCAAAGTTGATGATGTGACACTTTCTCCAATTGACTTTGGCCTAGAGAGCTTTGCAGTATCATATTTTTCACACATCTTGTTTATAATTTTAATTGAACTTTTGCACTATCATATTCATTTCTCTTATGTTAATTTTGTTTCTACTAGGTTACCCCACCTAGCTCCAAGACACCAAGATGAAAAAGAAATCCTCAAGGACACCCAAAGTACAAAAGGTAATTTAGTAAAATTTAAGTTTATTTGTTGAAATGTATAATGATTAAACGTGTACATGTATACTGATCAATGCACATATCTTATTTGTTCTATATACAGAAACAATTGGGTTTTACAAAATTAATGAATGTAGCAGATATTGTTGATGTTTAGGAGTGGGAAGAGGTAAGATTTTTATATTCACTTTCGATTGCATTCTTGTTTGTTCAAAATCTCTTAGAAATGCTTCCTATATGACTATGATATATGTTATTATTTTCATATAGGAAATGGTCATAGAGGCCTCATAACCGATAATCCCTCCTAAGAGTACAAGAGAGCTATCTAAGGCTCTGGTATGCATTATATATCTATGTGTGTGTGTGTTAAACATATAGATTTAGATATGAGTACATGTATTATTACCTTTGTAGTGTTTGTCATCTACTTTGGGTTATTAGCTTGTGTTAATTTTATTTTACCTATTACAACTCCCTTCATGACTTCCTACAGACCCTTTACCATTCCATTTTTTTAGGATTCCTCACCAACGAAGGATCTCGTCAACATTACTACACAACCCCAAGTGCATAAGAAAGAGATGAGGTAATCAACAATTCAATTGCCAACAAATTACAGTCTAGTATTTAGTTATTTTGATAGTATTTGGAGATAAGATATTTGATTTAGCATTTGAATTTTTCTTGTGTAGACACCCAGCGAGCCATGTACTACTTTGAAGAGGCTCAATTTTGATGATTCAACACAGTCATAGATATTGATAGAGATATATAGATCTAGTTGTGGTCATTGAATAACCAATTTTTGTATATATTCGACATTTGTATTGTATATATCAACCTTGACATGGTACATGCCACATTTTTGTAACTATTATTGATTGAAATCTATGCTATTTTTTTATATGTAAACGATTATTGCTCATTTTGATATATATGAAACTTGATATTCGATCCAATTTTTTCATTGTGTGCATATCATTGTACTTATAAACTTATTTTTTTGCAATTAATCAAATATGTTTACCTTCATTAATTAATATAATAGAATTGAAACATGTTTATCAAAGTCATTGTCGCATGGATAATGTAATCAAAGTCATATGTGACTTAATTTGATGTAATAAGGCATGCAAAGCCAAAATTTGTAATGATTTTATCTATTGTGTCAAATTGTCCTAATTGACCAAATAAGGGTCATAGGAAGATGTATATTAATGGGTGGTTTATGTGGTTTCTATTTCTTATGGATTGGGTTTTGGAACAAGTTGGTGAAAAGTGTGAAATACTCAATTTTACCAATGTTTCTTAGTGACCCTTAGGGACACTCTAGTCTAGTGAGCTTGCGAATGTTTGTGGGATTCTATAGGTGAGATGGGGTTTTTACTAGAATTTACCCAGCCAACTAGAGCTAATGGGGTAGATGATTTGATCCCACGGAAAATAGATTGAAAGATAGCCAATGTTGCTCATTTCAATTGAGCAACATTGCAACTTTTGACATAAACCAAGATAGGGATGCCAAATTAAAATAAAAGGGAATCTTCCCAAAACTAAGATGGGTAATTTTAAGCCTCCATAACATGGTCTTGTAGCACCTGATCATTCATCGATTCCTCACATGAGCTCTGATATATGCCCCAAGAAAGATCATTTCCCAATGTTATTTAGTGACCCTTAGGGACACTCTAGTCTGGTGTGCTCACAAACATTTGAGGGACTCTATGGGAAAGATGGAGTTGTCACTAGTGTTTACCTAGCCAACCGGAGCTAATGGAGTAGATGGATTGATCCCATGGTGAATGGATTGAAAGACATCTAATGTTTCTCATTTTAATTGAGAAACATTACAACTTTTGACATAATCTGATATAGGGATGCAAAATTAAAATGAAGGGGAATATCCCAAAATTGAGATGGGTAATTTTAGGCCTCCATAAAATGGTCTTGTAGCACCTGATGATTCATTGATGCCTCACATGAGCTTTGAGATATGCACCAATAAATATGATTTCCCAACATTTCTTAGTGGCCCTTAAGAACACTCTGGTCCAATGTGCTCACAAAAGTTTGAGGGACCTTGTGGGAGAGACAGGGTTGTCACTAGAGTTTACCTAGCCAAATAGAGTTAATGGAGTAGAAGAATCAACCCCATAGTGAATGGATTTTAACATAGCCAATGTTGCTCATTTCAATTGAGAAACATTGAAACTTTTGACATAAACCGAGATAGGGATGCAAAATTAAAACAAAAGGGAATCTCCCAAAAATGTGATGGGTAATTATAGGCCTCCATAACACAATCCTTTAGTACTTAATGATTCATCAATACCTTGCATGAGCTCTAAGATATGCCCCAAGAAACATTTTTCCCAATGTTGTTTAGTGACCCTTAGGGACACTCTAGTCTGGTGTGCTCGTGAACATTCGAGGGACTCCATGGGTGAGATGGGGTTGTCAATAGTGTTTACTCAGCCAACTAGAGCTAATGGAGCAAATGAATAAATCTCATGGAGAATGGATTGAAAGATAGCCAATATTGCTCATTTCAATTGAGCAACATTACAAATTTTGACATAAACTAAGATAGGGATTCCAAATTAAAATGAAGTGGAATCTCCCAAAAATGAGATGGGTAATTGTAGGCATCCATAACATAGTCTTGTAGAACCTGACGATTTGTCTATACCTCACACGAGCTCTCAGATATTCTCCAAGAAAGATCATTGCCCAATGTTTCTTAGTGACCCTTAGGGACACTCTGGTCCGATGTGCTCATGAATGTTTGAGGGAATCTGGGGGTGAGATAGGGTTGTCACTAGTATTTACCTAACCAATCCGAGCTAATGGAGTAGATGATTCAATCCTATGGTGAATGGATTGAAAGATAACCAATGTTGCCCATTTCAATTGAAAAACATTGCAACTTTTGGCATAAATTAAAATAGGGATGCCAAATTAAAATGAAGGAAAATCTCCCAAAATTGAGATGGGTAATTTTATGCCTCCATAAAATGGTCCTATAGCATCTGATAATTCATCGATACCTCACACGAGCTCTGAGATATGCCCCAAGAAAGATCGTTGTCCAATGTTTCTTAGTGACCCTTAGGAACACTCTGGTCTGGTGTGCTCATGAACATTTGAAGGACTCTATGGGTGACACGGGTTTTTTACTAGCATTTACCTGGCCAACTAGAGCTAATGGAGTAGATGATTTGATCCCATGAAAAATGGATTGAAAGATAGCCAATGTTGCTCATTTCAATTGAGAAACATTGCAACTTTTGACATAAACCTCCATGAATTATTGGGTGTACCTGTACCAATAGTCTACATAAAAATATATAGCCATTAAATCAATTCCAATAATGACATTTTCCATTGTATCAACTTAATGCATTCTATTACTTCATATGACATGAGGTTTTTCAATCACATCCATGTTATGGCGTTTAAAGAATAGTTTTTTTAAAGATATGTCTGAACATGTTCTTAATGGTAATTAATATTTAAGTAAGAAATTTTTAAATAGATTTCACACTTATTTATTATTGAACATAGAAAATAAAAGATGGGTATGTGCAAGATCATGGTATACCAAGCTATGGCCTTAAGTGGCAATGAAAAAATAGAAAATCAAGGTTAGTCAACTTGATGTAAAAAGTTGAACATCTTATCAACCTTATGTAAAAAGTTGAAAGAACAGAATCTGTAGGAAATTGAATGTAGTTTCTAAACTACTAGCCCTTGTCTGAAAAAAAATTAGTCTAATTATTCAAAATTTTAGATTTCATTGCAGTAGTACAAAAATTTCAAGAAAAAGATAAAAAGTACATGTCTGACCACCTTAATCATAATCAAATAATGATATATTTTCACAAGATTCTAGATATAGGTAGTAGAATCATGCCTGGATGTGACATATTTTTCTATAATTTTATCCTAAATAAATAATTAATTATGAATTTTTTGCTACAACTTATTTAGAATAAAAAAACTCTCGTGTGTGACCACCTTAACTAATTCAAAACTTTACAAAATTGAAAAATTTTATTTTTTCTTATAGTAGGCGAAGCATAGAATGTGATGCATGTTTCTTATTTCAAAAAGGTTAAACCATTTGAAAGTTATAGTTATTTTTCAATCAATCTATCGGTCAAGACTTTAAAGATAACTCAATTTAAAAATAAGTAATAATTACTTACTGAACTTGATATTTGACAACAATTATATTGATGGAAAGTTGATAATGTCTTTATGAAAATATTTTTGTTTCATCATTTTCGGGTTAAAAAAGGTTGTCAGCTACATGGTCGAAGTCTGGAGATCAAAGAAAATATGGTGAACACGTCTATTAGGTTGACCATTCACATTTGGCATTTCCTGAAGCAAATACCAAGCCTAATCAAATATCTGATAATATTGGATATTTGATATCTCCCGCCCTATTCAACATTTCAACTTGAATGCTTTTTTCAATTTTAAGTTATATATTATAAAAAAAATTATATTACTATTAAATGATAATAACATAACATTAGTATTATATAAATTTTTATATTAGTATTGTATTATATTATTATTATTTATTTCTCTATTGTATAATTGTATAATATTAGTGTAATACCTAAAAATGTAGTGTTAAGGAATGGAAAGCAAGCTAAACATTCAACAAAACAAGCTAGATAACACTTAAGATTAGACCTACAAAATTAAAGCAAAATACTCAACAGAAATGCAAACCTTCAAGAAAACCTCCAAGATGTAGAGGATTTGTCCAAAGATTGGATGTGTGCTCATAAACTATGCTTCAAGATTCAATGGAGATTTTGGCATTATAATGGTAGCTTGGTAGTTTTTAGGCTCTCAAACTAGCATGATAACTTTGCATAAAAGATGGATGATAATGAAGGAGGAAGAGGCTCAATATAAAGGAAAATAGAGGATGAATGGATGGTCAAGATGCAAACTTGAGGAAGGGTGGAGATGCATCCAAGGGAGAGCACATGGATTGTGCTTTCTCAAATGCAAAGCATTGTGACAAGTGTCACAATGGAGGAGGATGAGAGGAGAGGCCAAATGCTTGAGGGATGTGTCCACTTTGGAAGGTGTGAGAGGGGACAAGTGTATAAGAGGCTTTATGATTTGGCATTGGAGGATGTGGTGATGGTGACATGAGGGTTGACTTGACATGGTTTAGCATTTCATAATCTTGGATTATGATTGTGCAAATGTTTAAGGGGTGATTAGGCTTAGATTAGAGGGTAAGTGGAGGATTAGGGAGATGTGATGGGAGGAGAGAGAATGAGTGGAGGGTTAGATTAGCTAAGCATGGATTATTAGCTAATAGAGGAGAATTAGGATTTTTATAATTAAATATTTTATTTAATTCCAAGTGGGAGGAAAAAAGGGTTTATGAATTAATTTATTTAGATAAATGTATCCATTTAAATTAATAGAAGAATAAGAATTTAATTAATTATCAAACTATAGGTTTGTCATTTAGATAATTAATTGGACTATAGTTAATTAATTAAATTAATTAACTAGGGGATGACATAAATTAATTAAATAATAATATTTAATTAATGAAATGCCTAGGATAAGACTAAATAAAATTACTAAATGATGTAATCAAATTTAGGTGTCTACAATTAGTATTAAATATTTATTAAAATATTTATATTATATGTCTAGTAATACCTAAGGGGGGGAGAGAGAGAGAGAGAGAGAGAGAGAGAGAGAGAGAGAGAGAGAGAGAGAGAGAGAGAGAGAGATCTTGACAAAATTTGAGTGGGAGATTTCAAATATTAGATAGTTTCAGATATTCGGTATTTTTGAATATCTGATTGATTTTACTGGCATTGAAAAGAAAAAGTTTATTCTCTAGGTCTCTTAGTTTGTGAACCATATTTTCTGTAGAGAATATCACAGGATTGCAGTTGTATGGCCCAGGTGGGCAAGAGTATGATGTATAGTTATGGTGTTCCTTGAATAAACTGGAATTTCATGAGGGTTGGGAAAATTTTGTGAATCATCATGGGGTGGAGATGAGATATTTTCTAGTGTTCAAGTACATATCAAAGTCATGTTTCAAGGTTAAGGTATTTAAAAGACAGGGTGTGTGAAAAATCTTACTGCTTGTCATTTTATAAATACAAATGTTGATACAAGATGCCCTTCTAACAAATTAAGTAGCTTAACTCAACCAATGGGCAACAAGTTGCTAATCAATTTGGTTTCTTATGAGAAAAATAACAATACCATCTATGCAATGGATAAAAATCAAAATTGTAAGTATAACTATATTTACTACAGTTCTCAGACCAGACATTTTAATTGTATCTATACAAGGAGGAATGTTAAAAGTTAAAACAAACAAATAATTATTAATTTTTTGTTGCAGGCCATTCTGGCAAGAACCTTGAACATTATGAATCCTCTGCTCTAGTGAATCCTGCCCTTACTTTCAAATCAAACAAACCATTTTGGTCAATGGAAATATAGTCCCGGAATGTAGGCAAGTCGTATATGCTGGTAAGATCATATTCTTTGCTTTCTCATGTTTTAATCATGAGGAGTATCTAAGTGGAAAGGTTTACCAGGTTAACATGACAGAAAATAGTTTTTCAATTCAATTTTACTGAAGGATATCTAATGGTCTATTATAATTTGTTGTGTTATGTAATATGAACATCTGCATTTTGTGTGAGTTGTAAGCTTTAATAGGAGTGTATCAAGGCAATGGAAAACATGAATGCATTTGGTCAAAATTTTAACCTTTGGATCAAATCATATAGAATTTTGTTGTTGGGATTAAACATTATGAAGAGAAAAGAAATGATAGATTCACAATATTAGCAATAAAAATATACCTCATTAAAAAGAAATGATACATCACAAAATTTGATCCAAAATATTAGCAACAAAAATCTACCTAATCTAAATCTATAATTAATATTTTTGCCATTATAGGTTGTGAAAACTGTGTGAATTTAAGTAATGTGTTTGGTCGAAATAACTTAATTTTGTGTCATGTGGTTTGACATTGCAGGAGTTCCCAAAACCAAATGAATGTCCTCTTTTTTATCTCTATTTGAGCATTAAAGATTTTCATTAGTATCAAAGCTTATTTAGTTGATTACCTATGCTATTTAGTTGGTAAATACAAGTACTTCAAGCTACTCATGCTAATCAGTCAAACTACACAAGCCTTCACACCAAGCTGAATTAAGGCATACCGAACACAAAAGGATATTAGTTCATACCGAGCACCGGAGTAGTTTTACCAAGCATCAGTGTACACCGATACCGAGTGTCAGTAAACACCGAGTAGAATGGACACCAAGCGTGAGGATATTACCAAGCAGTATTGGTAGTGTTTACCGAGCATCACAAAAAATAGCATAGTAATAAGGAATGGCACATTTATCTATCTAGATGGTTACAACAAAATCAAAAAATGTTTTACCAAGATTGAGGATCATTTATTATAAGATTCCATCATTAATTATGATGATGATCTTTTGTAATTGCTAGATCTAGGTTATTTTTCACTACTAAATTTTAGCTTGTTTTTCGATGAGGATTAGTCGATTATTAGATGCCCATTGGTCGGCTAATCGACCATAACGGTCATCGAAGTTTTTTAGTCGATAATATGACAAATCAAATCTTCGTTGAAATTACGATGTCAATAGTGGTTGAATTATCGATGGCAACGACGTCAAAATAATTGCTTCAACCTAGAAGAATTATTCGCCATAACATCTATCTATGCGACCAATGTTTGTCTAAATTGTGATGCACAATCGTCAGACTAAACATCAAATATATAGCACTCTCATCGATATGTCTATTCTTCATTTGTCGAAAAAGAGACACAAAATTTAATTTTTTATAAAATATATATATCATCAAAACAAGCACAACAATATTATGTCACTATTGTTTAATATTTACTATGAAGAATGATAAGAGAGAATAGATCCACCACTAATGTCCAACCCACTCATTTTTTTCAATACTACAGAAACTAAGATAAAGATATTTTTGAAGGTTTTATAGACGTAGGTTACTGAATCATCATCTCTGCATTGGTACTCAATCTGGAAACCCTCATATGTATATAGCCACTCTAACAAATCTCCACATCTAGAAAATCTCCACAAAAATCCCTCCTGGCCTCCACTGCATATACATCTTCTTAGAATAAAAAAACTTCAGCCCATCATTGATTCTCATCAATGTACCAATTTGGATAGCAAGTCTAATTTAATTTGTTCGTGGACTGAGACCTTAAATTATTGAGCTTCTCTTTGTTTTGAGAAGAGTATAACATTCTCTACTTAACAGGGCCAACCACGTGAAGGTGGAAGCTCATCTGGCCCCTCCTAGGAGCCTCTTATGACCCTTTACAACATTTTAAGACCTCTAAGATATATTCTTAGGGATCATAAAAAGTTGTAAAGGGTCATAAGGGGTCCTGGGACACAACAGCTGAGAAACATAATTGTAGGCATCATGGTCATAATTTTTTGGAGACAACGTAATTGAGTTGTATACCCAGATGATGGAGAGAAACTCCTGCACCTTCGATTGCAAGATGACTACATCTGTTACTCATGAATACAAGGTCCTCCAACAAATGTATTCAATTTGGAATTGAGGTGCAGAAGTTTCTCTCCTTTGCTTGGGTATACAACTCAATTACATTGTCTCCAAAAAATTGTGACCATGATGCCTACAATTATGTTTCTCAGCTATTGTGAAATCTACATTTATGTTTCTCATCTATCATGTTTATGTGCATGTAAGTCTAATTTAATTTGTCCATGGACTGAGACCTTAAATTATTGAGCTTCTCTTTGTTTCGAGAAGAGTATAACATTCTCTACTTAATAGAGCCAACCATGTGAAGGTGGAAGCTCATCTGGCCCCTCCTAGGAGTCTCTTATGACCCTTTACGACATTTTAAGACCTCTAAGATGTATTCTTAGGGATTGTAATTGGTCGTAAATGGTCATAAGGGGTCCTGGGACACAATAGCTTAGAAACATAATTGTAGACATCATGGTCACAATTTTTTGGAGACAACATAATTGAGTTGTATACCCAAGCGACAGAGAGCAACTTCTGCACCTCTGATTCCAAGTTGACACTACGGGATCCAAAGACCATAGAGAAGGAATAAATTTAGAGAGTGGAGGAGGGCCATAATGACAAAAATAATACAGGACAAACATCAAGTTAAATGAGCTGGAAACTGCAAACATTTTAATAGATTTTTATTATTAAATAATAAAATTTTCATATACTAGTGTTCTAAGCCCCCTCATTACATGATTTATTATTGTAAGCCCCTTATGACTTATGCATCTAGAAAATGAAACTACAACCTATTGGGATTGAGACAAACCTTATAGAACAACAATAGCTAGGAATGATCGCTTGCCAACATCTGTTGAATACATGAATTGGGGGACCTTGTATTCATGAGCTACAGATGTATTCAACAGATGTTGGCAAGCGATCATTCCTAGTTGTTGTTGTTCTATAAGGTTTTTCTCAATCCCAATAGGTTGTAGTTTTATTTTCTAGATGCGTAAGTTAGAGGGGGCTTACAATAATAAATCATGTAATGAGGGGGATTAGAACACTAGTATATGAAAATTTCATTATTTAATAATAAAAATCTATTAAAATGTTTGCAGTTGCCAGCTCATTTAACTTGAGGTTCATCCTATATTATTTTGGTCATTATGGCCCTCCTCCACTCTCTAAATTTATTCCTTATCTATGGTCTTTGGATCCCATAGTGTCAACTTGGAATCAGAGGTGCAGAAGTTGCTCTCCATCGCTTGGGTATACAACTCAATAATGTTGTCTCCAAAAGATTATGACCGTGATTCCTACAATTATGTTTCTCAGCTATTTTGAAATCTACATTTATGTTTCTCAGCTATCATGTGTATGTGCATGTTTATTATGTGTTTGGGAAGACATCTTTCTAGCCTGGGCCTAGATCCTTCCGCAATTAGCTTCATAATAATGTAGATGACAAATGAGCAATTAGCTTCCCAAGAAAAATCCCATAAATGAACAATGTGTACCCCAATTCATGTGCCCTTTGTGCGCACCCAAATGATATATTTGAAACAACAAGGGTAAGGCTAAATTTACCCTTGTTGTTTCAAATATGTCATTTAGGTATGCGCAAAAGGCACAAGAATTGGGGTACACACAGTTCATCTTGGGAAGCTAATTGCTCAGCTCTCATCTGCTTCATTTATTATTAAGCTAATTGTTGAAGGATCCAAGCCCAGGCTAGAAAGATGTCTTCCCATTCCGTTTAAGCCATATTCCTTGTTCTTGTCAAACTTCCTTGGTACTGTAGGCCTTCTCTCTGTAGTACTCTTTTTCAATCTGTGTTCGATGATAAGAATCTTCTTCTTCTTCCTAATTGCAGCTAGATCGAGCTTCCTTTTCATCAGGATTCAACTCCACTTCCCCCATCTCATCATCCTCATCCACTCATCCTAATTGATTGATCTCTCAAGGACCTTGTATTCAATAGATGTTGGCAAGCGATCGTTCTTAGCTATTGTTTTTTTATAAGGTTAGTTAGTAGTTACAGTCAGTTTATTAGGGTTAGAAGTTTATTTCAAAGACATCCATGTGAAGTGGAGTGGGTGTGGTCAAATTGATGTATCAAGGAACAAATGGAATAACCAAGAAAATACTATATGTTAAATCATGTGATTGATAGCAGATTGGGGCTCACCTGAGCCATAAACATGAAGAATTATTGTAAAAAAAGATGTAAACCATATATATGCGCACTTGAGGCAAAGAGAAGTTATGCCATATCCATATTAAAATATTAGTTACTAAATGAAAATACTAAACTGACTAATTCCTGAGCTCATCTCCACATATGGTCACAACAAAGATATGTGATTACAATACATAGAAGGCATCATAAAAATATAATTTTGGTATTTTCCCTAGCCTAACACGTTTTTCACTCAAATCCTTCATCGTGGATAAGTGGAGATGGACAGATAGATGTAGATGAGTTGTCATCAACCCAACTAAAGTATCTACAACCATTATTTCCCTATGATGCCCAGTCTACATTAGTTATTATAATATATTGAATAGTATTTACATTAGAAACATTAAATATATACACATTAGCAACCTTTTTTCTATTTGGGCAACACTAAAATTGTCGTCCAAGGTTATTTTGTGTCTGTGAAGTCTTCAACACACACTACCCACCACCACATTGACATTTTGGCACATTGAGAAGAGCCATCAATCCTATATCAATAATGCATCGAACCATCGTTACTACATTTATTATTTTTATATGATTATTTTTATATGGAATACACCAAGGAATACCATCAGAAATATTAACCATTTACAATAATGAAAAGTAAACCTAAATCAAATAGCTCATTTTTTTATCAGCATGTGTAGTAAAAAAGGGACAAAAGACAAAAGACAAGAAATAAGAAAAATCATTACGACTATAGAAAAATCATTTATACTATAATAAAAAAAAGAAACACTCTTGGTCAACAATTTTCAAAATCATTAGGACTATAGAAAAATAATTAAGACTATACAAAATCAAATTTTAGAGATGGATGGTTCTGATGCTTTTCCATTACAACAATTAAGCATTCATCATTTGGTATTGTGTATTCCATTTAAGTATGTCAACAATATTCAAGAAATAAGAAAAATCATTAGGACTATAGAAAAATCAAGCTCTAGAAATGGACGGTTTTGATATTGCTTTGCCATTACAACAATTGAGCATTCATCATTTGATACTTGTTGTTGTATTCCATTTAAGTTTTTCAACTGTCATTTTTATGTGCATGTTCTTTATGTGTTTGGCTTCTCTCCCTCGCAAGGGATACGTTGATAGGTAATTGATTTGAAAGCATAATGATTTGACAGTTAGAAGGTTGGTTAATAGATTCCAGTCGGTTGTTTGTAGAGGGTAGTCTATTTAGAGTACACTTAATTTCTCTACAATTTTGGAGTACACTATCCCATAGGTGCAGTCGAGGTAGGTACACTTAATTAATATGCTTAATATATTAGTAAAATAGAAAACCTTGAGGTAGGAGAATTTCTTCTCATGAGGAAAGGAGGACCATTACCAACATCGACACTGTAAGAAGGTATATTTAAATCAAGATGTTTGGTCCAAGGCAAGGTATGTACTCTAATTATTGATTCAGGGGCACATAGCAATTTGGTTTCAGTTGATATGGTGTCTAAGTTGGGATTGGCATTAGTATAACATCCTAACCCTTACAGTGCCACTTGGGTAAAGAAAGCGTTGAATGTGAAGGTTATTCAGAGGGCTCTTGTCAATTTTTCAATTGGGCCATATCATGATCAGGTTTGGTGTGATGTCATATCTATGAATTGTGGGCACATGATATTAGGTAGACCATGGCAATGTATGAGAAGGACAATTCATGATGGCTACTCTAATACATATATTGTTCACAAAGGGAAAGAGAAATTTCATTTAATACCAATGACTTGCAGGGATAAAGACAACATAATAATGTGTTTTGGTGATACTATTCCTCTTCATAAGTAAGGAAACATTGTAGGTGATACAAGTTGGTATGGGTAGCAAGCATACAAACATGGATTGAATAGGACAATGTTGAACAATCCTAGAAATGCAAACTTTTGGGATTTGAACTATGTTCAAATAGGTACATTCAAGCATCCTATTGAAGGGTAGCTAGTAAACAACCATGTTCAGATGTGGATGGATAGTGGGTAGAAAGAACCAACAACAAGGCCATAATCTTATTCAAAATCAGAGACTATGCATAAGGTTTTTGGTGCGAATGCTTTCAAGGTTTGTGTAGGGTACAAGAGAAGGGAAGTGATTCATCAAACCATACCAATACCAATATGGGGATCACCACAACTCACATCTTCATCATCACACTATACCAATACACACCACCATGATTTATCACACTATTCCAATACCATTACAAATCACCATGACACACATCTTCATGACACTACTAACATGGACCACTATGATTCATCGCACTATACCAATACCAAGATGGACCATCATGATTTAACACACTATTCCAATACTAGTACAAATCACCATGACCCACATCTTCATGACACTACCAACATGGACCACTATAATTTATCACACTATTCCAATACCAGTACAAATCGCCATGATTCACATCTTCCTAACACTACCAACATGGACCACCATGATTCATCACACTATACAAATACACACCACTATGATTTATCACACTATTTCAATACCTGTACAAATCACCATGACTCACATCTTCATGACACATACTAACATGGACCACTATGATTCATCATACTATACCAATACCCATATGGACCATCATGATTTAACATATTATTCCAATAGCAGTACAAATCACCACAACTCACATCTTCATGACACTACCAACATGGACTACTATGATTCATCACACTATACCAATACCAATATGGACCATCACGATTTAACATATTATTCCAATACCAATACAAATCACTATGACTCACATCTTCATGACACTACCAACATGGACCACTATGATTCATCGCACTATACCAAACCAATATAGATGGACTGCCATGATTCATCACACTATAACCATACCAATACAAACCATCATGACTCACATCTTCATCACACTGTACCAATATCAATACAAGCCACCATAATCCATCATGCTATACCAATATCAATACAAACCACCACAATACATCACACTATACCAATACGGACCGCTATGATTCACATCTTCATCACACTATACCAATACAGACCACCATGACTCACATCTTGCAAATCATTCTTAGAAACAAGAACAAAAAGCCTTTAAATGGTTTTATGTCTCTAGAGAGACATGATTCATGAAAATAGAAGAGAAGGGATGATTCACATACCTAAAAAATTGACAAATTTGTTCTTATGGAGGATTCTTCTAGAGACAATGAGAACTCACGGGAGCATTTGTAAAGGGGTTTCCTATGGATTTTTGTTAAGCATTTCATTGCAAAAATAGAGATTAAAAATTAAAACCCTTTTGTCTGGTGTGGATTGTATGTAGAGATTGTGTTGACTTATAAGCGGTTTCAATTAGCCACAGCTAAGAGAAATTAATATGACAATCCAAGTGCATATGATATATACCTTTTATCTAAAGACAAATCAAGTCTAACTGAAGAGATTAGAGGGTGACAATTTTTTATTAATGATACAGATATAGAAATAAAGTAGTCCTTTTGGAATGATGACTGTGAGGATGAATAATAGTGGGTGTAAATCATGCAAATATGACAGTGGTGATAGAGATTACTAGAAAGGTTCAATTTTGAATCACAGTAAGGAAAGAATGATAGACACACAGATAATGAAAGGAAGAGTTCTTAGACACAATCGAGTCAAAGACTATAAAATGGTTGATATGATGATCTCAATTGAAAAGAGAAAGAATAAAGGATGAAGTCATGTACTTTTCAAAGAAAAATGACAAAGCAATGTAAAGGGACCTATAGGATAGTCATACAACACATGAAAACTACTGCAGACAAGGTGAAAGGAACATCAATGTGACATTCCTCTCAAGGGTGTATCATGAAAGATATAACATTTTATACTTCTTAATGTGACAGTTTCAAAAAGGACAGTTCTATTCAGTCACAAGACCGAGTGTTTCATGAAATTCTTCTATAGATAGTGTGATGTCCCCATCTTTAACCTAGTAACATAATAGCAACAAAACACATGTTGTCAAGGGGTGGTAGACCTTGAGCACCTCAAGATTGTTAGGAGATAGTGGAAAATTTTACATAGCAAGTACGAGTTCAATTAGATGGTGAAAATGAGGCAATTATGAGAGAGAGAGAGAGAGAGAGAGAGAGAGAGAGAGATTTCAATTCATTTTCCATCTTGCAGATCTGTACGCCAAGGACTCTAAAGGCACCTAGAGGAGCTTTAGGGAAAGAGATTTTTTACTTCCCTTTTGATGTCCTTCTTATTATGTATTACGATGTATTTATGTTTTGTTAGACTATATTAGAGGTTTAAATTGTATTTAAACAAACTTCTTTTTTAAAGCTTTCTCTGGTTGCATTTGCATTCATTGTCAATTAGGGTATTTTTAAAAATAATGGTCCTTTTTATTGCAATGATGAGGAGATAGCATTTCTTCAATTTTTAATATGTATGTGCCAAAAAATTAGAAGATATGTATAGTGGATTTCATGCATTTGGGCTGAGATTGGTTGGATACCCAATTGTCAATCAAGAGCTAATCCAGGAGGAATAAACAAAAATGGAGGAAGTGGGGGCTTAAGATTATATGTAAGGTCACATTGTGGGATCAAATTGATATCATTGATGGTGATTTGTAAACCTTTGTCCCTTTCTTCTTCAAAATAGGAAAGAGAGGTTCAACTAAAAGCTCTATTAATTTATTAATTAGATCATGCTGACATTGTTAGAAAGGATCCAATCAAATAGTAGGATCCAACTAAAAAATATCTAAACATGCAATCTCAATAAAAATGCATATAATCCATGCATACTAATAATTAGAGAAGTAATACTCTATAAAAAATCATGATTATACCCAATTAATCTTGAATCCTAGCATGCCAAATTTTTCCTTGAAAAATCTAGATTCATGAAAAAGTCATTGGCCAATCGTTGACCCAATTTTTAATGACATTTTATGTTTTGAAAACATTAAAATCATGTTAAAATTCCTTTAAAATGGTAAAAATTATGAACATTTTGATGCAAAGACCTGTGAACCCTAAAAAAATTAGTGAAACCATTGATCACTTACAAATAGGACCAATTTTTAGATGATATCAATGTTTGTGCAGAATCAACATGGAAAGTGTTAGTATTATTTTTTAAACAAATGGTTTGACTCCAAACACCATGAATTGAGTTGATCTAGACTTTCAAGGAGCATCAACTCTCTATATTCTAAAGGTAAATGATGTAGTTAAAACTAGAAAGGACAAATCTGTTGTCTAACTTTGCAGCAGATAAATTAAGGGTCAAACAAATGTGGTCTCATGGAATGATATGATTGTTGAGAAGGCCATGGAAACTTTTAAGGAAATGCAATTAGTAGGTGTAAATCCAAACTCCATGACTTTTTCCATCATCCTACTAGCCTGTGCCGAAACAAGAGTGTTAGAACATTAAGGTATGGGCATCCATCAAAGCATAATGGAAGGGGGATTTTCGTTGGATATTACAGTGGAAAATGCTTTGATAGATATGTATGGAAAATGTGGAAATATAAACAAGGCACATAAACTATTTGACGGAATGCCTGAAAGAGATGTTATCTCATAGAATGCGATAATACTCTATTTTATGATGTGCTATCCCTAGGATTATTTCGCAAATCCCATTACTAAATCTTCCAAATATTATGTTATCATTAGGATAAACCAATTACTTTAGCACATTTCCAGTATAAGAATGAACTCACAAGGTGTCAATGAAGATAGTGATTCACTAAGTTGTGAAAAAATTTCAGATATGTTGACCAAGGAATATCAAAGGTATTCATATTTGTATTCGACTCATATGAAGTTTGACAATGGGTGTATTCTTTTTAGTCCCATTTATGACACATGCATGTTTGAATCTCCTCATGCACCTAAGATGACTGGTTTGCAAAGCTATAATGCATATGAAAATAGGAATTTATGTGAACATAATGGTGCATTATATGATAAGTATAAATATACATATACTGATGTAAGTTAAGATTCTTATGAGGTATGGACATCACATAATAAAAAGGCTCAATATGATAAGGCTCCAAGTCAAATGGCATCATATGTTGATCACTCCCACCCCTGTGATCACTTTGGTTTTGGTGGGAGATGTCCTAGTTGTATCCTATGTATTCTATGTTGTTTTGACTGTCCTGGTGGAGAACACAGTGAAGGGTGCACTTAACAAGCACCAGTTGTTGGTTGGGGATTCCCAATGAAGGTTGGAGATTCCTGAGTGGGTATGATTAAATAAAGTTGAAATTTTTTTCATTGGCATCATTTTTCAAGACTGTTTGGAGTTATGGAGTCATGGAAATAAGTTGGTATGGGTGGGTTATGGAGTCCTGCAAGTAAGGGGTTATGGAGTCCACCTTTTAATATTGAGTATTCTTTGTGGACTATGATTTTAATTTAATCAGAACAAAGGTACAATAAATTTCAAAAATTTTAAGGGATAGAAAGGTCATCAATGTGTAACATAATATTAAATAGCAATCCTACTTGCCATGATCAAGTTGTGTGCATGTTATTAACCACGAGATACTTTACGGCCTACACACTAAAAGTTTCTATTGAGCCCATGTAATCCCAGACACTAAAATTAGCAGCACAAATAGTTACAAAGTTCTTGGACTTAGTTTACATTTTTTGATGAGAAGTTAGGAATGAATTGTGTTTCTAGGAGTTGTGGCCATCCTATGCATGTTTTTTTAAGAAATAAGTATTCTATTTACCTAACTTGATATCTCTCACTGTTATATGTCTTGTTCTACACATTATTAATCTCATTTAACTAAATTAGTTCAATAGAATCACCTCTATGAAAATTTTATGTCTTTGATATGAGAATAAACTATTCTTCTGATAACTTCCTGATCAATATCAATTTTGAATCATTTGGAAATGGGTACTGTTAGTAGGGCATTTAGTACATGATACATCCATAAGGATGGGAGCTTTGAGCTTGAAATGAGTCTGAGGATCTATTATATGAAAAGTGACATATATGTTGTCACTTACCATTTGTTTGCAAAGAAATTATGCCATGTGCCTTTCAATACTGGTGGTAGGAAATTCTATTCAGATGGAAACTCCTCTGAGTAGGTTACTTGGAGTGAAAATGTGAAAGAAGGGTTCACATTTTTTTAAAAAAATGGCTACCAAATGTAAGATCAGATGAAATGCGTGCACCAGCAACACAAAGGTGAAATGGGGTCAACTTTGTTAGAATAGCTGAGAGGGGGGTGAATCAGTTATCCACAATCCCAATCATAAAATGTATATCCAAAACAATTTACTAAAACTTCTACAACTCGGTAAACTAAAATAGTATTTTGTCTATGTTTTTACCGATTACCAGTTAATAACATATAATGATTACCGATCAAATCCAATATGCAACATGTAAATTATGATAAAAAACAATTATCACAATCAACACATAACATAAGATATTTAACGTGGAAACCCTGTGAAGGGAAAAACCACCTGGGACAGGGAACCCAAAAATTGTTCACTCTTCTGAAGTGAGGTCGGTGAAGACCCAACCCTGTTAAAGGTTACAATAACACTATGAGGTGTGACCTTGTTAGAGGATTTTAGACCAACCATTATTGTCCAACCAGCATTCACTATGGGGTTGATAGGATAACAAATGTACACTCTATGAATGACATTACAAGACTTTCTAGTCCACTCTGTTAAGAGATTTCTCTATTTATAATGGTTAAAATGTAACAGCAATTGATCTGATCACAACACAACTTCAATTGAAGATTATCAGATCTATGTTAAGCTCATTTAAATCCTCTGATCAATATTTCAATTCTATTTAAATCAATGTTCAGTAACTTACTGTCACTCGGTAATAGCTTTCTAACACTCGGTAATCTCTGCAGTTCGATTCTTCTTAACTAGTCTGATCAGGCATGCATGAAGCTTGTTCACATGATATCTCTGCAATCTCCTTCTTCTGACATGATTTCATCATGAAATCCCAGTCTCTTAAATAGATGAGTAAACCATTTTAATTCCATCCATCAGATTTTGTCGCTTAATCTCCTTTGTTTATTTTGTCGTTTAAACCTTCCTCGGCTGATGTGTCAGTAACATTTTTTGTTTCAATCCATTAGATCTTCTTCAAATTATGTTAGCCATCGATCTTCGTAACAAACATTATCTTCTTCTTAGATTTCAAGGTACTTTACAGCTCATCGACTTCCATCGGCTAAAATAGTTATTTAGTTCTTTTCTTCTGCTCGGTTAACAAAGAAATGTGTCGGTGAACACAAGCTCAGTTTGTATTGTGATTGGTATACACTACACTGTTTCAGTGTATACTGAAATGGTTCTTTAACTGACAACACTTCCTTGTGCATTTTTCTCTTATCCTTCATCATAGATGAATGCAACATAATCAAGTCAAAAACATAAGGTCATAGACTCATCCATAAGTTACCCAATGTATTCCTTATCCTTATCTGTCATATCCATCTTCCTCATGTAGATATATCTATTCTTCATCTCTTTTCTTCTTCTTCTATCAATGTTTGGGTATAGTAACTTACAAGATAAGTATTGTCAAAACTAGTTGACATCAATGATAACATATTACTGATTTAATCATCTTACATATCTAATCAGCAACTCAATGATCTTAAATCACAAATCTTCAAGTTATACAATGTATTCAAATCAGTTGTAGTTCATCAATCTCTCCCTTTGGCATTGATGGCAACACAAGCAATATGAAATATTCCATAGACATACCAAAAATCTATTCTACAACTCTGTGAACAAATGTTGTAACGGTACAAGCTCTCCCTAGCTTAATATGTTTAATCACTACGCTACATAAAAGCATTTGCAAGTGCAGACTAAGTTCTGCAGATATGATCTTTGCAGCTTTCTTTTCTATATCTCTCTCCCTTTGTCTTTGGCTCTATATTCTTCATATTGATCTCTCTCTCTTTGATAGCAATGCCAAAGAACAATACAAACATACATCTTTGTAGTCGCCATGTAACTCTCTTATTGTTTGGTGCATTCTCTGTATCTCGGTATACTGTTATGCAAATATGTTCCAGTACTTCAATCTTTCACAACCTTAGATAAAAGTCCAAAGTTTGAACTCTGTTGTATGAACATGTATGATCTTATGATAAGATTAGGCTGATGCAACCTCCAAATCACCTTAGTGACTGGTAGATAGGGGATGGACCCCAAGTCTAGTCCTCAAATATTCATATGTATCCTTCGGTAGAGGATTTGTAAATATGCCAGCAAGTTGTTCTTTTGATGTAAGAAATTCTATCTTAACTTGCTTCTCCTGTACTTGTTCCCTTAAGTAGTGATACTTAATTGATATATGCTTTGTTTTAGAGTGCATCACCGGATTCTTTGAAATATTGATAGCACTAGTGTTATCACAATATATAATCACTGGCTCAGTGATTACCTCATTCATTCCTTCTAACACTTGCTTGATATATGCAATATTTGAACAGTTAGTATCAACAGCAACATACTCTACTTCAGTTGTAGACTGAGAAATGCAAGCCTGTTTCTTATTTGTCCATGTAACAAGTCTTTCACCAAAGAAGAATGCTCCTCCGGTGGTACTCTTTCTATCATCCACATTTCCAGCCCAATCAGCATCGGTGTATACCTTCAGTTCAAACTTTCCTTTCTTAGGATACCATACTCCATAATCTTCAGTTTTCTTTAGGTATCTTAAGATTCTCTTTGTAGCAACCATGTGTGACTCTCTAGGGTTTTTCAGAAAATCTAGCAACTATTCCAATAGCATGTGCTAAATCAAGTCTACTGAGAACTACATACATTAACTTACCAATCATGGATCACTATAGTGTCTGGTTTACCTTAGTATTTCCATCTTCTTTAGTTAGTTTACATCCAGTAGCCATTGGTGTTCCCATAGGTTTAGCATCTTCCATGCCAAATGTCTTCAAGACTTCCTTTATATATTTAGATTGTGTGATGAATATACCATCATTCTGCTGAATCACTTGTAAGCCTAGAAAGAACTTAATATCTCCAAACATAGACATTTCAAATTCACTTTTCATTTTATCGGCAAATGACTTATAGATTTGATCTTGTCCTCCAAATATTATGTCATCCACAAATATCTCAGCAATCAAGATAGCATCATCAAAATTTCCTTTCATGTACAGATTACTGTTCTGACTTGTTCTAACAAATCCAATACTCAACAAATAGTTATGTAGCCTTTCATTCCAAGCTCATGGTGCTTGCTTCAAACCATATAAAGCTTTATGTAATCTACATACCATATCTTTGCTTTCTGGATCAGCGAACCCTTCAGGTTGTTCTATGTAGACTTCTTCTTCTTCAAGTATCCCATTCAGAAAAGCTGATTTAACATCCATTTGGTAAACTTTGAACTTTTTGTGTGCAACATATGCAAGTAACATTATGACTTCTTCTAATCTAGAGCAACAGGTGAAAATGTGTCACCATAATCTATTCCTTCCTCCTATGCATATCCCTTGCATACTAACCTAGCTTTTTTCCTTGTTACCTCTCCATTCTCGTTAAGTTTATTTGTAAATATCCACTTAGTACCGATAACATTCTTGTCCTTAGGTCTAGGTACTAAACTCCAAGTTTTGTTCTTCTCTATCTATTCTATTTCCTCTTTCATTGCATTAACCCATTCATCATTTTCTAATGCAACTTTTACATTCTGTGGTTCATAATCACAAACTAGACATGTACCTCATCTTTCTTTACTTCTTGTTTGCATGCCAAATTGTTTGTTTCCAATTATTTGTGTCTCAAGATGATGTCTCCTGACAAATTTTGCCAGTATCCGATCTCTTTTTTCTTATTCATCCTGTGCAAGTTCATTTGCTTGCTTGGTGGATGCTTCCTACTCTTCAATTTCTTTTTCCTGTTCCTCAGTATTGTTTTCTTGTTGACAAGTTGTCACTATCTGCTGCGTCAGTAGGTACTTTGATTGTTCAATGTAACTAAATCTACCATAGTCTTCTAGTTTCTTTGTGTTTTCCTCTGCATTCTTATCATCAAACTCATCAACTCAAACATTAGTACTTTTAATCATTTTATTATTTACTTTGTTAAGACACTTGTATGCTTTACTTTTAGTGGAATATCCCAAAAATATCCCTTCATCACCTTTTAAGTCAAACTTCCCATTTCTTTCATCTTTCAGAATAAAGCATTTACTTCCAAAAATCCTAAAATAACTTACAGTGGGTTTGTGACCAAACCATAACTCATAGGGTGTCTTATTAGTGTCCTTCTTTAGTTGTACTCAGTTCAGAACATAAAAAGTTGTGCTGGCAACTTCCCTCTAGTATGTCTGAGCAACATTCTTTTGTAACATTAGTGTCCTTGCACAGTCAATGATTAACCTATTCCTCCTTTCAGCTATTCCATTTTGTTGTGGTGTCCTCAGTGTAGAGACCTATCTTTTAATACCATGCTCATTACAAAAGTTGGTAAATTCATCAAAAATAAATTCACCACTTCGGTCAGATCTTAAGCATTTCAATTCTTTACCAGTCTCTTTCTCAACTTTTTCTTTATACCACTTGAACATCTTAAATGCCTCTGATTTTTCCTTCAAGAACATGACTGTCATTAATCTAGTATAATCATCAACAAAAAGAATAAAATATATGTCTCATTAGTAACTTTGAGTTCTCATAGGACCACATAGGTCGGTATGCACTAACTCAAGTAATTTCTTTGTTGAATAATATTTGATTTTGAAACTAGATTTTTTCATTTTACCTTTTTGATATTCATGACACATAACATGATCAGGCTTAAATAAGTTAGGCAGACCTCTAACCTTTTTCTTTTTACTGATCTTAATCATGTTATCAAAATTCACACGACATAACCTCTTATGCCACAACCATGCATCTTCATCTTTCATCATTAAACAAGAAGACTGATCATTATCAAGATAAAACAAATTACCTCTTGATTGTGTTCCAATTCTAATAAGTCTTCCTCCATCATCATATATCTTCACTTTCTTTCTCTCAAAAGAAACTCGGTGGCCTGAATTGTTCAGCTATGCCACACTTAGCAAATTATAGTTTAGACCTTTTACCCAATAGGCATTGTCACATCTAATTTTGTCATTTATCATTAGGGATTCTTTCCCTCTAACCATACAAGGTGCATCATTACCCATTCTAACAGATCCTCCATTGTGCTCTTCAAGATGATCAAATTTCTCTTCATCACCAGTCATGTGATGTGTATAGCCACTATCTATAATCCATGTATCATTCTTATTAACCTTAGAGATAAGTGTTGTCTCTACATACCTTTCATCTTCCTTTGAGTCATCCTTCATTGCAACAAATACTACCTCCACATCTTCATTAGTGTCGGTATCGGTGACATCTTCTTCTGCAATGTAGCACACCTTCTTGCCTTTATCATTATTGTCTCAGTTGTCTCTGTTGTAGTGTCGGTAACTTTTGTTGCCTCTTCTCCCATAGCTTCCTTCACCAAATCAATCTTTTTTTTTGTCATCATCTTTCCGGTGTGGACATCTAGCAGAAATATGACCAACCTCTTTACAATTAAAGCATGCCAAAGGTAATTTACCTCTATACCTTCCTTTACCTTTAGGTAACCTTCTAGCCATAAGAGCTTCAAGTTCATCAAGCTCATCATCAGTATTGCTATCACTATCATCATTCTTATTTTTGCTACTAGACTTACCAATCTTCAAAGAAGACATAAAAGAAGATTCAACAAATAGTACAACACTATTGTCAAAGTTATTCAGTTCAAAGGTTGTAAGCTTACCAATTAGATTATGAATAGTAAGGTTGTTACCAGATGTAGACCTTGTTTCATGAATTGTAGATATTTTGATTGCATAAACCAACAATAAGGTTCTGAGAACTTTTCTTACCACTGTCTCTTCGTCAATAACACCATCAGATGCTCTAATAGCATGTACTACCTCTTTCAGTCTATTTGTGTACTACACAATATTTTCTCCTTCCTCCATCTTCATATCATCGAATCTTCCCCTTAAGCTTTCAGCTCTGGCTCTTTTGACATTCACATCACCACTATAAACTTGAGCAAGTTTATCCCACATACCTTTAGCAATAGTGCAATTTTTAATATCTTCAAATTCAGCATCGGTACAGGTAGCAACAATCTCCATCATAGTAACATTATGGTCATGCCTGTCTCTTAGTTGATCAAGGGTTAAGGGACCAGTGGGCGGTGCAATGTAGCCATTCTCCATTAGTGTCAGGGCAGAATTCCCAATTCCAGATACATGCAACTTCATTCGGCTTTGCCATACTATGAAGTTGTCCTTGTTTAGCTTTGGCAATTCCCTCTTATACATTTTGAGATCTTTGTGTTGAAGTCCTTAAAACTCTATTCCAAGAAACCAACGCTCTGATACCAATTGTTAGAATAACTAAGAGGGGGGTGAATCAGTTATCCATAGTCCCAATCACAAAATGTATATCCAAAATAATTTACTAAAACTTTTGTAGCTCGGTAAACTAAAATAGTATTCTATCTATATTTTTACCGATTACCAATTAATAACATATAATGATTATCGATCAAATCCAATATGCAACATGTAAAGTATGATAACAAAAAATCATCACAATCAACACATAACACAAGAGATTTAACGTGTAAACCCTATGAAGGGAAAAACCACCTAGGACCAACAACCCAAAAATTGTTCACTCTTGTAAAGCCCACCCTGTTTCCACGTTTTCCTCAACACTTCGATGTCGGAGGATTAAGGGGTTTTGTAGTATCTGATGATTGGTAAATCCCTAACGGAATTATACCTCTATATAGACCTATATATTATACCTTCATATCAGTACCTATCAACTAAGTGTTGCTATGACAGAGGTGATATCTCTAGGTTATTAATTGAGTAAGTGAATCTTGGGTGCAGTATGTTACCCTGCGGATCATAGATCCAGCTAGACTATTAAGGTTCCATTGAGTACTTTTGTTAAAAGGATTTGATTCGAGAAGTTGAGATGTAAATGCCAAATTAGTTATGTGATAAGTCTTAAGTTTATCTTGGATTTAATTAATAGTTGATGTGATGATTCTAGTAACTCCTACGAGGAGGATGAGTAATGTTTTGATGATGTATTATATGGCTATACCATAGTGATGTTTTGGCGATATTTTTAGAACACTGAACAAGGATTTGTTAGATCCTAGACTAATAGGTTATTCTGCATTTTTTTTTCCTAGATTAGGAAATTTAATCATACTTGTGATAAGAATTTTATAGGACCCGACTGTTATGGTTACCCCTTACCGATGTTGAACCATCGATTTATCTTAAATATTAGACTAAGGAAAATTGAGATACTTGGACTCATTCGATTTACTGTTATGTTATGATGGACATGTTAGACTATACATTTTGTTGACTCTGTATGTGGATCCATGATTAGTGGATTTGGATTTTGATCATGTTAGACTTTATTATTATCTTCATGTTTTGAGAACCTAAAGATTATCTTATGAAGATGATAGATTATGGATGATCTTGATTTCAATCGAACTATGAATTGAATTATGCAAATTAAATTATGAATTATATATGCAATTGAAGTATGAATTGAGATATGCAAATTGAATTTATTTGATGTGATTATTGAATCCTATATGATTACATGCAGAAAATTGAATTATGACATTTCATTCTATGTGATTGAATGTTCAAATTGAATTGTGTAAGATCATTATTTGTTGTGTGATTTCATGTATGCAATTGAGTTATGAATAATGTGTGGATATTACATCTTATATGTTTATATGTGATGGTTTTCTTCCTTGAATTACTGATGCTGCATTAAGGTTTTGCAGGTGGAAGGACCATGGAAATATTCGGGGAAACCACATTGAATGCTTGTGCTATCAGTAAAGCCAAGGCCCCGTCTAATGAAGAGACCAGGGCCTCATTGTGAAGTGTTTTATTTTGTAACCGTAATGTGAATGTATGTGTAGGGTTGTTAAGTGTTGTAATATGTTGGACATACCTTAATTGTGATATAAATTATGTGAGTGTCACTTGACACTAGAGTTATTTGTTAACTAAGGTATGTCGTGTGATTGGAGTGCAAGAGCAAGTCCTAGAAGCTTCCTCGAGGGGGTATTCTAAGTGCATCCTCTTGTCTTAGGACCCCTAAGTGAAGTCATACCTTACATTTTCGTGCATAAACTAAACCATGGTTTTTGGAGGGTTAAATGGGACCCTAGGGGGTAGTTTCATGCATTTTTAGGTAGCCCATTCCTTGTACCCATAGGTTAGGGGTAATTTTAGCATGTGAGAAGCCATATATTAACTTTATGTCCCCTCCAATAGTGCCCATTTAATCTTGAACGAAATTGCAACTTGCATCATGGACCCATAAGTACTTCCTAGGACCATCTTAATGAGGGTTGTGGAGAGTTGGTTTGGGGTCCCTTTTTAGTAGAACTTTTAGAGGGGTTGGGGTTGTTCACCCACTCTCTACCTTTAGAGACCACTAAACTTGGAGAAGGAGAAAGCTAGGGATAGAAGAAGGAGAAGGCTCAAAACTTCATCATTTTGCATTGGATCATAGGTTGGAGGATCTTGCTCTTCATTTCTCTCATTTTTGTTGTAGTAGTTGTATGTGTTGTGTATTTGTTCTTTGGCTCCCCATGGTTGGTCATGGAGGAAGCTTGAATTTCTTAATTTTTGTGTTTTAGCTCCCTATGGTTGGTCATGGTGAGAGCAAGCATGTATTGTGTTTTTTTCTTGTAATTGGATTTGGGGTTGTTTACTCTTGGATTCACTCACCCTTGGGAGGGAAGAGCAATCAAGAGGGGGTGTGGGAAATGGAGGCAACTCCATGTGTAGAGTCTCCTCCATGTGTGGGGAAGGATGAAGCTTGGGTGAGTGATTTTCCCCAAGTAACCTTGCATATAGCCCATGAGGCATTGGGGGTATAAGGAGGGAAGATTGGCCATGTGAGCCTTGTTATGATAATGTGCTTATTTGGGTCCATGTGTGGCCTTGTTTTGATATTGAGCATATTTGGGTCCATGTGTGGCCTTGTTTTCATGCAATGGTTATCTCCATGGGTTGTCCACCCACACCCCACAAAGGAAATTCTGGGAATTCCTTAGTTATTACCTTGAGGGAATTTGGGTTTTGTTTAATGAATGTTTTCTTGTAAGTGTTTGAGTCTGAGTGTATGTATCCCATTTGATGTGGTTTCCCCAAGCTCAGGGGTGGCATCATGAGAGGCCTAGGATGGGAGGTGAGCATCCCATGGTCGTTTCCCTTTTGCCTTGTATATATTTGTAGATTTGTGGAAGCTCAAAGAGGAGCTAGCATGGAGGTTTTCATCTTTTGGGAGGTTGTGAGAAGACAACCCGTTCATTTCTTTGTGAAATCTCTCTTTGTATTTAATCATCTTTTGTTGTAAAAGAGATTGTAATGCTTTTTACTTGGAGCTATTGTGAAGATGAAATAGATGAGAGACTGTTATTTAATTGATCTCCCATTGAGTGGCATTAGCAATTTGTAATGCTTTATTGTAACTATGATGATGTAACTATATTTGATGTAATCATGTATGCATTGAAATGGATTCCTTAATGTTTATGATGAATTCTTGCATACGTTATAAAAGAATCTCTCTCTCTCTCTCTCACGATAATTGGAAAATACTCTCTCTTCGCAAATGAGTTATCAACATTGATAGATTAAATATTGTAACAAATTCATTATGATTCCATATTTGGGTTGTTATAAGAATATCGTAGTATCATATAAGATGATTTAATTGTCATGATCATTGAAAATAATCTCTATTTGATCAATATCACTATAATTCATTTGAAAGAGAACTAATAGTTTCAATTAGATAGACTAGTATATCACACTTCAAGTCCTATAATTTGAAATAAAACAACTATGAAGAAATGAACAAATTAGTTTTATGTTGATATCTCAATTGATTTGCAATCAAGCTATATCTAATCCTTATTGATACACTATCAATTTTAAGACTATAGACTTCCTTATGCATTAAGGAGACTAATTAAATGAGGAAGATATACTACTCATAGTTTGCAAGAAGATGTAAAAATAGTACAAGCAAAATAACACTCTCCAGATTTTAAGAGAGCAAAATGCTCTCTGGATTTTGTATGGGATAAAAATCCCATACAAAATCCATATCACAGTCATTTTAATATAATATTCTTGCCACCTTAATATGTAATAAACTAATAAAATATAAACTACTTACACCCCCCCTTACTTCATTATTATCTTCCCCTTATCTAGGCGCATGTGGAGGGATGTCTAGTCTTTGTTTTAAGTACAAACCTTTTGATTGGTCAAGATAGTGTCCTTGTGTGACACATTATCAAACTTCTCCCTCATAACTTCACCATATATGGTGCAGGGTATGGTAGCTCTTCCCATATATTAATTTATGTCTTGCACTTTTGATTAATGCTCCTGTCATTATCCACATCACTCTTGAGCAGCGTGATTTTTGGTTGGGTCCCACTACCCATACTAACTTCTTTGAGTGCGACCCTTTGTTGACTTTTCACTCCCCTTAGCAGGGCTGTTTTGATTGGAAATTAATTCTCTTACCCTTGCCTTTAGCTTAGCATGGGGGCGCACTCCTATGCTTTATTACTCTTGTCCCCCTTCCTTTAATGGTGCCAACTTTTGGAAGACCATTTCAAATCCCTTAAACAGTGAACCCTCATCCATGTTTCCTTGATGTTGACCCCTCCCTTGAGGCACGTGGGTGGAGGGAATGTACTAGGAAGCTAGGAAGCTAGGGAGTAGCTTAGGATGTTTAGAGAAGGTTAGAGCAGGTTAGTAGGTGGTTAGTTTAGTAGGATGTTTAGATTAATGCGTTAGTTAGTATTTTAGTTAAGATTAGTTTAGGATGTTACTTAACTAAGTTAATTTGATATTAATGTCATGATAATAATAATAGTTAGATGTTATTTAGCAATGTTTTAAATATTTATTTTGCTATTTGTATATGATATCATATTACTAAATTTATGATAGGTATATAATGTTAATTAATATATTATAGTATATTAACTAATTGATAATTTTATTAATTAATTAATATATTATAATTAATTTCATATATATAATTTAGTTTTAATTTTTGAATATATATCATTAAATAATGTTTCCTTTAGATTTATTAATTAGTTAAAAGGTACATTGATTAATTGGTATAATGTAATCATTAATTGAATTAATATGTACTCATTTTGAACGAAAATTGGTATAGACGACTATTGAAATTTATATTCAATATTTTTCATTAGCTTTCAATTTAATTTTCATAATCAAATTGGTCTTGAAATTTACATGATTGGAAATGGTTAACCTATTTAAAGAATAACATTATCAATAAACATTATATTCCTCTTAGATAATCTAAAGGATTAATAGATTAACATTTGACAAAATTGATCGTCAAATTGATTAACAAACTTTGATTATATTGAATTTCTTCTAGCATCCTTTGGAAAACAACTTTGTAGAAGTTATGACCTCCTGTCTCATTAAGACTTTGTCATAAACACCTTTACCGCATCATAAACTTGGATCTTTTACCCTTTAAAAAAAAAATTTGTTGGTTGTGTTTTGGCCCAAAATTTTGGGCATTACAACTCTTCTGAAGTGAGGTCGGTGAAGACCCAACCCTATTAAAGGTTACAAACACACTATGAGGTGTGACCTTGTTAGAGGATTTTAGACCAACCTGTAGACTAGGATTTGAGCGTGCACCTAAACCTGTTTTGAAGGCCAAAGACAAACAAACGTCATAGCATATAATCAAATCAAATTTAATGGTAAACAAACTAAAATCAAAGCCACCTCAGTTTAAGCCTAAAATGGATGCGCCCATGCACCGTTTGATATGCTTGGATATAAATGGATGTGGGTGTGTAAACTCAAGCACTTGGAGCATGCAAATAGGATGATTTGAGGATCAAGAAGACCCAAAATGACACAAAATAGGTATGAGGAACCTATTTTGCCTCAAAGGCCTCAAGAACACACAAATATGCAAAGCTAAAAGATGAACTAAGATTGATTAAACAAGAAATGAATCTATGTTAATCCATTTAAGCTAATTTAGATGTGATTTAAGCTTGAAAATGATCTAAAATGATGAGTTTATGCTTATGCTAGAATGAAAATGGCATTATAACTTTGCTATTGAGTTTGAGAGTTGAGAGATGATTTGCCTTAGGAAGTGAGGGTATTTATAGGATTTCTAAAGGCTTGGGGTAGGAGGAATGAATGGCCAAGATTGAAATCCTTAAGAGAGGCCAAGATTCACTCAAAGGGAAGCACATGGATTGTGCTAGTTCTCAGCCAATCAGGAGGTGACACATGTCACAAGGTGAGTGGATGAAGGGAAGGGCAAAGAGGAGTCAACAAAGGGGGCTCCAAGCTCATAACTCTCCAAATAAATGCTTGTAAGAGCAATGAATGGGCTTTAAGAGGTTTTGAAGACTTTGGGGAAGCAATAAATGCTTTGTGGTTGAGATATTTGGAAGGAAAGACTTTGCTTTGGTTTAGGAAAGTCTTAAGCTTGGTTAGGATTGCACAAAGGTTTAAGGGTAGGATTAGGATTAGATTAGGACAAAAAAATGATTAGGATAGGTGAAGAGGGTGGATTTGAGAAGATTCTAGAAGAGTCTAGATTTCTCCTTAGTTTCATGAATAAAAGTTATTCATTCCAAAAGCTTAAGTTTTAGGAATATTTATTAAAATATTTTTAATAAATATGAAAATTAAATATTTAACCTTAATTAAATATTTAACCTTGGGATTAGGGTTAGAAAAGATGGGATTAGCCTTTTAATCGAAATTAAGAAGGGATTAGAAGATTTTGGAAGAGGTTAGTGGTCTTAAGAAAATTGGCCAAGTTTGGGATAAAAAATAAATTAATTTATTTTTTGAAGTTTTTTGGTCAATTTATTAATTAAATAATTAATAAATTAGGGATAATGTCCAAATGATATTTTTAGGCTAGATTCCTTAATTAAAGATTTTTAATTAAGAGAGAGGGATTTAATGCCATAAAAATAAATTAATTAATTAAATAATTAATTAATTAATAAATGATGATGTCATCAAGGATTTTCAGAAAACAAAAATAATTTATTTTCTGAAGGATTTTTCGGTGTCTACATTTTGCCCCTCTTTGATGCGATGCCGCAAGTGGCATGGCGTCAAAGACAAGAAAACAAGATGCCGAGGCTAGAATCAGAAGAAGAGGGTATGATGCCTGGGTGGACTAGGAGAAAGAGGATACATGCCTCGGTGGGACAAAATCATGGAAGATGCACCCAGTGGGACAAGGAGAAAGAGGGATTACGCCCTGGGACAGAGTGTGCCCGGCGGAGCGAGGAAGGAAAGGCCTAGGAAGAAAGGGGAGATAAATAACCTCACTTCTAAGAACAAATATGGATGATATGCAAGATGAGATGGAAATGCAAGATGCAAGATGCAGCTATATGCAAAGATGCAAGATTAATCTATATGATAAATGCAAGGGACCAGATAGCTCCAAGTGCAAATGGGAGTGCACAGCCTAGATTTAATATAGCTATGTTAGAGACCTACCAAGGATACTGGGATCACGAGGCCTGTCAACAATGTCGCAGAGGACTGACGCGGACTGACGCTAAACAAACACACAGGGTTGCCCCAACATCACACATGAAGCACAGAGGCGACATGGTGGAACCGATGCTGAAGGAACCACAAACACACAACTGACTCACAGGCAGAAGTGAAAGATCAAAAGACCTTGCCCCAGATTATCTGCACACGCAGCACACCGTGATATAATGAATCGTGGTGACCCTGGTGGGATAAAGAGAAGCCAAAAAAGATTAACAAGACCCAAAGGACAAAAATCCAAGATCAAAATGATAACTCCAAAAAAAAACATCCTTTGCCAAGGAGAGAGATTAGGTTTGATTGATGGTGGGAAGATTGGTCGGACAGGAGGAACGATATATCCTCAAGGACCAGGATGGAAGATTAGGTCAGATAGGAGGAATGATATATCCTCAAGGACCCATGGGTTGGTGAGAGAATAAGTGTAGTTGTTCGCTGGCAAAAAGCTGAAGTTCAAGGAATAATCAGGATGAGCAAGGATAAGTCATCAATTGATGTTATTGAAGCACAAGGCTTGAGTGGGACTACAAATTTTCTGAGGCTGGGGATGGGACAAGATATTTGATCAAATGCTGCTGCAGGACGGACAAAGGTTATGTACAACAAGGAGGAATGATATGCACAAGGGATATGTACAGAAGGTCAGGATTGGGGATAGGAAGATCACACTTAGCGGGACTCTCACTAGGACGGAGACAAGAAGGATAAATACAGGGAGGACTGCGCTGTACAGGAAAGGGATAAGGATATGGTACAAGATATGGTACAAAGCTTTGGATCAGGATATGGATTGCAGATGGGTGGAGGAAGATGGAAGCTGAATGCTTGGAGGATAGGGGAGATGGAACTGCTGAGAGATCTCTTATGGATGGAGGAAGAGGACGGTAGCTGAAAGGACAACTGAATAGATAAATAGCTCAGTTTACTATGTTGGCGCCTGTTTGCCAGGTTTTCACCAACATACTTGTCCAAGGTGCTTGAATTGCCAAGTTTTCACCGTTGGATGATTATTTTCTCTTTCTCTTTTCTTTTTTTTTTTTTTTCTTTTTTTTTTTTTTTTACTTTTTTGCTTTTTTGCTTTTTATGCTTTTTATGCTTTTTTGAATGTTTTTGGATTTTCTGATATATGCAGGATCAGGTTCAGGCATAGAACCTCTTCAGATGGATGATGTTGATAGGATCATTCAAGGGCTCACCTTCTGGTGTTGATAGCTGATAGGCTCCGGAGCCAAAGAATGCGGTGACAACATAGGGGCCCAACCAAGTAGGCTCAAACTTGCCTTTCTTTTCTCTATTTGCTAGGACCTTCTGATTTTCTTTAAGGACCATGTCACCGACCTGGAATTGTCTAGGATGGACCTTTTTGTTATAACTCCTTTTGAGTCGATTTTGGTATGCCACCAAATGATCATAAGCTTGCTGTCTCTTTTCATCTAGCAGATCTAGCTGTGTGAGCCGGGCCACACGATAGTCTTTATCAGTTGTATAGTTCTTCATGGAGACGCGCAAGGATGGGAGCTCAACCTCGATCGGTAGAACGGCTTCAGCACCATATACAAGAGAGTATGGGGTGGTGCCTGTGGGAGTGCGATAAGAAGTGCGGTAGGCCCAAAGGGCAGGATTGATTTGGAGGTGCCAGTCACGACCAGAATCATTGACAACCTTCTTGAGGATTTTCAAGATAGTTTTGTTAGTCGCCTTAGCTTGGCCATTTCCTTGAGGGAAATATGGACTAGAGAAACGGTGATGGATGTGGAGTCTGGCACACAGATCATCCACATGCTAGTTTTCAAAAGGTGTGCCATGGTCTGTGAAAATGGTAGATGGTATGCCGAAGTGGCAGATGATGTGATAGAGGATGAATTTGGATATTTGGATGCCAGTAGTTAGCGTGAGTGGAATCGCTTCAACCCATTTGGTAAAGTACTCTATGGCTGTTATGATATACTTGTGCCCATCCGAAGAGAGGGGGGTGATCAAGCCAACGAGGTCGAGGCCCCAACATGAAAAAGGCCACGGTGGTGCAATAGGCTGCAGATCCTGTGCTGGTGCATGTATCAAATTGGCATGCTATTGACATGGGAGACATTTCTTGACAAATTCACATGCATCATGTTCCATTGTTGGCCAATAATATCCAACTCTAAGCAGCTGCTTTGCTAGAACCATGCCACTCGTGTGGGCACCGCAAATTCCAGCGTGAACTTCTTGTAAGGCCAGGATGGCCTCGTTCGAATCTAAACATCTAGATAGGACATTATGATACCCGCGACGATATAGGGTGTTGGCTACGAGAGTGTAGCGGGAAGCTCTGCGAATAAGGTTTTGGCGTTGGTTATTGGTGAGATGGGGAGATATGATACCATTTTTTAGATATGCATGGATGTCGTGGTACCATGGGGATTGAGGACCAACCAAGACACACACCATGTCTACATCGGCGTTCTCATAAGCTGGTGAATGTAGCTGCTCGACTAGAAATTCATACTGTGATGCGTCTCGTGGTATTTCCAATAAGGATTTGATGGTTGCCATTGCATCTGCTGCTTTGTTTTGAAGCCTTGGGATCTGATTGAATTGTAGATGTAGGAAATGCTCTTTCAGTTTATCCACCAGTTATTTGTAGGGTAGCAATTTGTCATCCTTTATCTGATACTCATCAAGGACTTGCTTGATAATGAGCTGTGAATCTCCAAAGACTTGTAGTTCTGTGATGTTCCATTGGATAGCTATTTTGAGACCTAAGATGAGTGCCTCATATTCTGCAATGTTGTTGGTATAGGGGAATCCCAACTTGAATGATTTTGGAATATAGTCACCTTGAGGTGTGACGAATAGGATTCCTGCCCCAGAGCTATGGGATGTGTTGGAACCATCAAAGTATAGTTTCCACATGGGCTGCTCTTCAATCATGCACAGATGTTCATCGGGGAATTCCATGATTAGTGGATAGGCATCCACCAGTGGTGCTTCTGCTAGTTGATCGGCAATGACTTGCCCTTTGATTGCTTTACGATCTACATACTGAATGTCAAATTCGCTGAGTAACATGACCCATTTTGCCATACGGCCTGTGAGGGTTGTCCTTAATAACAGATACTTAAGAGGGTCCACCTTTGATATGAGCTTGATTGTGTGGCTAAGCATGTAATGTCTAAGTTTTTGAGTGGCGAAGACCACTGCTAGGCATGCTTTCTCCATGGGTGAATAGTTAAGCTCATAGCCCACAAGAGTGCGACTGATGTAGTAGATAGCTCGTTCTCTATTTTCATCATCATGCTATGCTAGGAGTGCCCCTAGTGCTGTAGCTATTGTTGAGATGTAAAGGATGAGTGGGCATCCTGAAATTGGTGGTACTAGGATTGGAGCATTAGCTAGATACTCCTTGAGCTTATCAAAGCTTCTTTGACATATGGGATCCCACTTGAAGTTGGTGTCTTTGCATAAGAGATGTGAGAATGGTTGGCACTTGTCTGCTAGTTGCGAGATGAACCGCCGTACTGATTGAAGCTTGCCTTGTAGGCTTCTGAGCTATTTGAGATTTCTTGGTGGAGGCATCTCCGTTATTGCTTTTACCTTTTTAGGATCGATCTCTATGCCTCATCTAGAGACGATGAAGCCTAGAAGCTTTCCAGATGTAACACCAAAGACACATTTCTTAGGATTAAGCTTTAAGCCATAATGATTCAGTCGATCAAACACACGTTCTAGGATGTTGAGGTGTTCATCCCTTGTTTTGGATTTTGCAAGGATATCATCCACATAGTCTTCAAGGATCTTGTGGATCATGTCATGGAAGATCGCTGTCATTGCTCCCTGATATGTTGCTCCTGCATTCTTTAGCCCAAATGGCATCATGTTGTAGCAGAAGGTACCCCATGGGGTTGTGAATGCTGTTTTATGTTGATCTGCTTCTGCTATATGAATCTGATTATAGCCTGAAAATCCATCCATGAGTGATAGCATTTCATGACCCGCTGTGAGGTCTACAAGCATGTCTATGTTTGGCAATGGGAAGTCATCCTTAGGACATGCCTTGTTCAAGTCCCTAAAATCAGTACAGATTCTGATGTCGCCAGAAGGCTTTGTGACTGGTACCATGTTAGAGATCCACTCTGAATAATCTATTGCTCTAATGATCTTAGCTTGGAGGAGCTTCTCAAGCTTTGCTTTGACGAGCAATGCTACCTTTGGATGCATTTTCCTTAGCTTCTGCTTCACTGGCTTGACGTTTGGATCTACTGATAGATGATGAACAACAAGGTTTGGATCAAGCCCAGGCATGTGGGCGTATGACCATGCAAAGTTGATGATGGATTCCTTGAGCAAGGCACTGAGAGCGATTTCTTCTCCTTCTGTTAGGTTGACTGCAATGTAGGTGATCCTTGGACATTCTTCTGTTCCCAAGTTGATTAGCTTGGTCTCCTCTATGATGATCGGTGACTACTCTGGTCTATAATCTTGGATAGGGGGAAGAGGCAAGGCTTCATCTTCTAGTGCCTGAATTGCCAGGTTTTCGCTAGAAGATACACCCTTTGTTTTTACTATTTTGGAATCAGAATGTGCCCCAAGGGGGTTTTCACATAAAGACTCATGATGTTCTTTTACTATTCCATTTTTGTGACTAAAGCTTGCCTCTTCCCCAAAATATCCTTCTGGGTGAAGCTGATAGACAGAGGTTGATGTTGGATCCTGATTGCTTGCTGGACCTGATGCCCCCATGAATTCTAGGAGTGCTTGTGCGCTTTGGAACTCATCGATGTGTGTGATGCTTGGTTGGTCCCAATCTATGAGGTCAGGGTTTGTGAGGGGAAGATCTATGAGGTTAATGGAGAGTTGTTGGAGAACAGAAGTCCCCAGGAGGGTGTCGTCGGCAAAGATATCATCGTAGGATCGGATGTCTTTCTCTTCGGGGATGTCTTCAATTTCCACGAGGTCATCCTGGCTATTCGAAAAGTTTACATTGGTCATGTTAGTGCCCGCAGTTGTGGTATTGGGCTCTTGTTCAAGCAGGCGAGGGGTATGAAAGCCAAGTCCTTGCTGTTCTGGATTCTGGGATGGTATGATAGGAAACAACTTTCCATCCTCTTGTGGTCCTAGACCACCACCTTGATAGTTATATTGTTCTGTGACATTCTTGTAGGGGATTGGGTATTTCTCTTTGAAGTACTCAAGAAGTTGTGTGTCACGTGATGGGGGATCTTTGTATAACCATTTGTTAATATCTGGATCCATTTCTTTGCTGTTGATGGTACCATGAGACTCAAAAGTCATGTTTCCGATTTGCTTGAGCTTATAATGTTCTTCAACAGGCTTGTTTTGACAACTTGGGCGCCCTTGAGTATGTGGATCACGTGGAAGAGCTCCTACAGCAAATGCATCACTGAGGCTGTATTCGCCACAAACCTGGTTGTTGATCTTGATGGATGATAAGGTGGAAGAGAGGATGGTCTCTGGATCGCGATGGGATCGGGATGAGCTAGCAATAGAAGTACCAATATCAGTTCCAGGAAAATGAGTAGAATGAGGGAAAGATGCTTCCATCGCAAGGCAGTATGTGAAGGGGTTAGGATCAGCATGGATGGTAACCTCAGTGCCTTGATGTGGAAACTTGATGCACTGATGGTAAGTAGATGGTACGGCCTTAATGGAATGGATCCATGGATGACCCAGGAGGATATTGAACGGTAGGTCAAGATCAACAACGTGGCAGAGAGTATCTTGCGTTGCTGGGCCTAGCTGGATAGGCAAAGTTATAGTACCTTCAGAGGTACGCTCCAAGTTATCATATGCTTTGATAGTGATTTGCTCATGTTGTATGTCAGCCTCCGTGAACCCGATCTTCTTGATGAATTTTGATGTGCACAAGTTGAGGGCTGAGCCATTATCCACTAGAACTCGTTTGATGGCAAAATCTCTGACCATGACAGCAATGCAAAGAGGGAGAGTATGGTCAGGAGCGACATTTGGTATATCAGATTCTTTGAAGGACAAGGCACATGCTGCTGATAGGTGTCCCACAAGAGTTTCAAACTGAGTTGTGTTAATGTCCATGGGGACATGGCCTTCTTTTAGAGCTTTGTCTAGGATCTCCTGATGGATGGGTGATGTGCAGAGCAAATCCAAGATAGATATTTGGGCTGGCATGTTCCCAAGATGCTCTATGAGATTGTATTGTGCTCTTGGTGCATTATGCTATGTTGTGCGTGCATTTGATGCTGGCCTAGTGTTAGACTGTGCTGTGGATGCAGTAGATGTTGGCCTTGGAGGAGCAGCTGATCTCGAAGGAGCACCGGCAACAGTTATCCTACCACTGCGGGTAGTTGCAGCACATTGTCAATCCGGCGCTCTGACGTGGATGGTATTGATGGTGGGCTCATCTTGGATGGGCTCAACTTGAGTTATGCATCCGACATACTTGTCATAGTTGATGTAGGCCGCTGTGTGATCTTCTTGCTTGCCTTTGCCATGATTTTGGGGCTGATTGGCGCTGGCTTGATTCTTCCCGGCATCGTGTTGAGGGAACACATTTTGATATATTTGCAAACCGGCGTTGGGTGAAGCTTGAGCTGGTGCATCGACCTGGATTTCCTTGTGATCAATGAGATCCTGGATGTAGTTCTTAAGCCGCATGCACTTCAATGTTGTGTGCCCCTTCACACGATGGTAATCACAGTATTCATTTTCTTTATACCAATCAGACTTTGGTGCGTTGTCATCCTTCTGTGGGATGGGCGGATATGTGATCATATTTGCTTTGGCTAGCCGATAAAAGATCTGATCCAGAGGCTCACCCAAAGGTGTGAAAGTCCTCTTTGGATTGTTCTGATTATTGGGCTTATTTTGCCTTGGGGCAACGTTAACTGTGTTAACAGGATTGCTTTGACGTGCTGGCTGTTGCTGTTGGTATTGCTGCTGATACTGTTGCACAGGTGGTTGATGAGCTTGAGAAGGCTACTGATAAATAGGTGCTTGATATGTGGGAGCTGGTGGTTGCTGATAGATGGGTGCTTGTGATAGTTGGTATGTTTGAGCTGGTGTAGGACTAGCCACAATGAATTGTATATTCTTAGTGTCAGTGGCTCCATCTGTAACAACATTCTTGTTACGATTCCAGTAACAGGATTTATCATTGTTGGGTTTGTTCTTGGAATCATCCTTGAAGTGACGAATAGTGCCTTCGTCTAGGAGAGCTTTCTCGATGCCTATGCCTTTGCTCTTGATGTCTTGGTATGTCTGGAGACAGTTCTTTCGCATGTGATGGGATAGCTTTGGATGCAGGTTATCAATGAAGATCTTTGTTAGATGCTTCTCTGGCGGCTGATATGATAACCTGGTTGTAAGATTCTGCCATCTTTGCAAGTATTCTGCAAGGCTTTCTCCATCTTTCTACTTTGAGTTGCATAGGTCTAGCAAGGACAACTCATTTTCCACATTATGGGCATAGTGTGTGATGAACTTTTCAGAGAGTTCAGCAAAGGTTTTTATTGTCCCATGTGGTATTTTGTAAAACCACTCAACAACAATTCCTCCCAAGCTTTTGGGAAATAGGCGCAGGAGATAGTTATCACTGTAAGCCACTTCTTGGCATGCCATATAGAACTCTTTGATATGGTTTACTGGATCTCCTTTCCCCCGATACTTGTCGAACTTGGGCATCTCAAAATGCTTGGGAAAAGGGATAGTTGCTATGGACCGATCGAAGGGATATGAACACACCTCTTCGAACTTGTATGTTTTATTCTCTGTTCCACTTTGTAGCTCTTTTAGAGCATTTTTCATTGCTTCCCACTCAGCATTGAGTGGCGAGGGAACTGGGACTTCTGCTTGTGATGGAAGCTGTGGAACTGGATATGGCGCTTGCTATAGATAAATGGGTTGGAACTGATTTTGGGAAAATGGTTGCTGGGGATATTGCTGGTGTGGCATAGGGGGATATTGTGGTAAATGATATGGAACCTCTTGATGTTGTTGGGCTGCTTGCTGTTGTTGAACTGGCGGTTGTTGTGGGACTGCTTGCTGATATTAAACATTTGGAACTTGCTGTTGTAACTGATGGGTGGGAACTTGTTGTTGCTGGGGCTGATAGCAAGGGACTTGCTGTTGTTGAGGAATAATGGGTGTTTGCTGAAAGGGGGCATGTGGTTGCTGTTGGGGAGGCTGTTGGAATGATGCTGCTTGCGGGTATGATGGTGGTAGCTGCTGAGGTTGGCTTTGGGTTTGGCTGATATAAGTTGGGTGCATGCCTGCGTTACTTAGAGGTGGAACAGATGTGGGAAAGCAAGAAGCAAAGGGTGATGGGGTAAGATAGCTGGGGAAAGTTGGCTGTTGAGGTGGTGGAACTTGCTGGAAGGTATTTAGGATTTGGGACGAATAGCTTGAAGCCAGCGGTGGTTGGGGTAGTTGCTGCTGTGCTGCTTGGGTGAAGGTGGTTTGTTGACTTGCAACCATAGATGTAGGGGATTGAGATGGGATCCACCATGCCTTCATTTCTTCTTGTGTAAGGCCCCACTAAGAGCTTGTGTTAGGGTGCACTGTAGTGGATGATGGAATGATAGGAGCAACGGGAGCTTGAGACACGAATGATGGTTGAGAGAAAGGAGCTTGTTGAGGTTGTGGTTGAGCGGATGCTTGTGAGGAGGAAAATGAAGGAAACACCCAAGAGAAAGATGAGGTTGGAATGGGAAGCGATTGCGCTAACCCCAAAGAAGAAGGTACGAGTGCTTGGGAGGTGAAGGGTGACGGTGCTCCTTTAATGGTGAAAGGCGTTGCTTGACTTGCAGATGGTGGCGAAGCTTTTGGTGTAAAAGCTTGCGTGAGAGGTGGAAGCTGACTTTGGGTTAAGTGTTGGATTTGAGTTTGGGCAGCCATAGCAGATGATGAAGCAAAAGGGGTAGGAGATGGAGTGGATGGTGCTGCAGCTTGTGTCGTGGGACTGGTGAGGCTTCCTTGCAAGAAAAGGGGAATGGTGGAAAGCTCTTGGGGTGTTTGCATGATAGGATCGGGGAATGATTGGACAAATGGAGAATACGCTTGTGCTGGAACTTGGATAGTTTTGATGGGGATGCGTGGATAGAGAGATGGTGGGATGGAGGTACTTTCTGGCAAATAGTGGGCAAACGTGCTTTACTGATGTTGTGGTATAAGGGCATTGGTCGCTGGTGGGCTTTTTGGAGGTTTTGCAAATGCTTGGTTTGCCAAGGGGGATGAAGGGATGTTTGGATCTTCACATGGGTTACTGGCTTGGATCTGGGGATCGTAGGTCATCATGGTGTTGGTGAAAAGGTTGGGATCAGATGAGGTTTTTGGTGGATAAGGATTCATGCTTCTTCTTTTCCGAGATCTGGTCTCAACAGGCATGGAGATGCAAGTGCTAAATGGATGCAAAATATTTGGCTAAAAGATGTTGATGGATGCAAAGTTGATGAACTTCTAAAGATGATGACTTCTAAGATGCAAATGCAAAGATAGGGATCAAGATGGCGATGATGGAAGCTGGATGGAACGGATATGGATCAAGATGGTGGAGGAAAGATAGGTTGCTGGTGGAAAGCTGGTGAAAGATTACTGAGTGGTCAACAAATGAGCTGCTGTTTTTCCCAAATGGAGGATCAGAGATATGATGGGGTCAACCTAAGATAGACTAATGATCTTCGGTCAACAAGTTTCTTATCAATACACTCCAATCTCTTGCTCGAGATGATGGCTATGCAAGGACAAGGTTTGATTTCTTTATGACAACACGTTGTGCCAAAAAGAGGATGATGGTCTCTGATCTTGGATATAGGATAGGAACAACTCAAAAGGTAGAACACTAAGTGTTGGTGGAACTCTGGATTTGGAACAAAGGATGATGGATCTGCTGGAAAGATATGGAAAGCTGATGGGGGGATGCTGGTGGAAAAGGTATTGAAGGGTGAAGGGACAATGCTCTATCTAAAGGGATAATGCAAATGATAAGGATTGATTCTAGAATGCTGGTAGGAAGATGAATGCATATGCAACTTTATGATGTTCTTGAAATGCAACTAGGGTTTTAATGCTGATGCAAAGGGTGAAACTAGGATGAAACTAAGATGCAAGGCTATTGGAGACAAGATTTCAAGATCTGAAGATGGAAAAAGACATGAACAAGGAAATGGCTAATCTTCTGGCTCAAGGTTGACAAAGTGATGGTTAACTCAGAAACGAAAGGCGAATTGTTTGATGCGGGCGTTATGGGCAATGTTCTCAAGTCTGGTTTGGGATTTTTCCTCTGCTTGGGTTGCTTGGATAATGGATTGATAGCTCTTGAGTTTCTTCTTGGCAACTTTTCACTCTTGATAGGCTTTGGATTTGGGCAACTTCACTTTAGGATGTTTGCTCTTGCTGGGCATCACTTTGGAAAAGAGGCTTCTGATTTTGAGGCAAAGGTTTCCAATGGCAAAAGTTAAAGTCAAAGCAATCTCCGCAAGGGACAAAGCAACCCTGCGGGATACAAACAAAGGCAACTGACTCTGACAAAGCTTTGAAAGTGTATGTTTCAACAAGTGTTTTCACGGAGTCTTTGACTGTCAAGCACTTCAAACAGATCTACCTAAGGAAGGTGAGTATCAAAATCGCTTGCCCATAGCTTGGTATCCCCCAGAAGGGAATACAAATGGTGAGTAATCTTGAGGCGACCCGGTAAACCCCTTGGAATCGGTCCTTGCACAAGGATTTTGATACTTTCGGATGTAGATAGGGTAGCCTCTATTTTATCAAGTTTTTAATAGTTCCGTGGTGTCTCCATACCCGGTTTTGCTGATCATCCGTGACTCACTTAAGAGCCTTGCCAATTATGCTGGGGGAGAGGAATGTTTACCATCCCCAGACACGTGTTTGGCACGAACGCCCGACGATTAGGAGATGTAAGTGATTCTTTTGGTATTCGCTTATTTATATACCGGCCGGGGGGGATACCGGTTTGAGGTTGTTCTCCGAGGAGGAAGCGCTTCTCCTTGGACAGGCCTCGCTAAAAGCAGAACAGGTGAACTTGTCCAAGTTCAAATGTTCCATGTTACTTACTCTAACAATGATTATGCAAGAATTGAAAAACTCCTACATGCATAGCAAGCAGATTTTGTTCATTTTCCCAAATTTGATTAAGTGATGTTTTGAATTTTGAAATGAAGACACTCGTGATTAGATTTTGATTTGTTCTTTTCCTCAAAATGTAAATGCTTTGAATGGTTGCAAGTTCTTTCCTTTTGTGCATTCAAGATTTGATTAGCGAGTTGATTTAAGAACTTTGAAAAATCTTTGTTTTATCCCTTAGATCACTCAAGATTGAATTTGTTTGCATGCTTTGAAATCTGAAACAGATGAGGGTATAGAGTTTGTTCGTTCCTTTAGTACATTCAAGATTTGGTTTGATTTTCAAATTGACAATGACACTTAGGACCTAAGTTCATTTCTTTAGTTTCATTCGAGATTGAGTTTGACCTTTTGCTGTAATAAAAGAAATGAAAAACCAGTCCCAAGCAAAAACAAAAGGCGACACTGTCCAGCTTATAAGCGATGCTGGAAAGTGCAGAGGTGACACTTCATTTTTACAGGTGACATTCTGTACCTCAAAAGGCGACAGATAAAAATGCAGAGGCGTGATTTCTTTCGTTACAGGTGTGATTTCTTTACAAGCAGGCGACAGAAGAAGAATTCTGGGACGTAACAGAAGTTATCGATCACAGGAAAATCTCAGTTATGCAGGCGTGAAAACAGAGCTCATAGGCGTCATTTCTTTCCTCAAAGGCATGATTTAATTGCATGAAGGCGTGACAGCATTCTTTGTAGGCGACATTTCTTTTGATGAAGGCGACATTTCTTTGTTTGAAGGCGACATTTAATTGCTGTAGGCGTCATTTCTTTTCATGAAGGCGACATTTCTTTTATTTCCTGCAAAATACAAGCATATAAAGTATAATTTCATCAAAATGATTGTGGTTTGGGTCCCACCGGGCGTGCCAGAATGTAGACTAGGATTTGAGCGTGCACCTAAACCTGTTTTGAAGGCCAAAGACAAACAAACGTCATAGCATATAATCAAATTAAATTTAATGGTAAACAAACTAAAATCAAAGCCACCTCAGTTTAAGCCTAAAACGGATGCACCCATGCACCGTTTGATATGCTTGGATATAAATGGATGTGGGTGTGCAAACTCAAGCACTTGGAGCATGCAAATAGGATGATTTGAGGATCAAGAAGACCCAAAATGACACAAAATAGGTATGAGGAACCTATTTTGCCTCAAAGGCCTCAAGAACACACAAATATGCAAAGCTAAAAGATGAACTAAGATTGATTAAACAAGAAATGAATCTATGTTAATCCATTTAAGCTAATTTAGATGTGATTTAAGCTTGAAAATGATCTAAAATGATGAGTTTATGCTTATGCTAGAATGAAAATGGCATTATAACTTTGCTATTAAGTTTGAGAGTTGAGAGATGATTTGCCTTAGGAAGTGAGGGTATTTATAGGATTTCTAAAGGCTTGGGGTAGGAGGAATGAATGGCCAGGATTGAAATCCTTAAGAGAGGCCAAGATTCACTCAAAGGGAAGCACATGGATTGTGCTAGTTCTCAGCCAATCAGGAGGTGACACATGTCACAAGGTGAGTGGATGAAGGGAAGGGCAAAGAGGAGTCAACAAAGGGGGCTCCAAGCTCATAACTCTCCAAATAAATGCTTGTAAGAGCAATGAATGGGCTTTAAGAGGTTTTGAAGACTTTGGGGAAGCAATAAATGCTTTGTGGTTGAGATATTTGGAAGGAAAGACTTTGCTTTGGTTTAGGAAAGTCTTAAGCTTAGTTAGGATTGCACAAAGGTTTAAGGGTAGGATTAGGATTAGATTAGGACAAGAAAAGGATTAGGATGGGTGAAGAGGGTGGATTTGAGAAGATTCTAGAAGAGTCTAGATTTCTCCTTAGTTTCATGAATAAAAGTTATTCATTCCAAAAGCTTAAGTTTTAGGAATATTTATTAAAATATTTTTAATAAATATGAAAATTAAATATTTAACCTTAATTAAATATTTAACCTTGGGATTAGGGTTAGAAAAGATGGGATTAGCCTTTTAATCGAAATTAAGAAGGGATTAGAAGATTTTGGAAGAGGTTAGTGGTCTTAAGAAAATTGGCCAAGTTTGGGATAAAAAATAAATTAATTTATTTTTTGAAGTTTTTTGGTCAATTTATTAATTAAATAATTAATAAATTAGGGATAATGTCCAAATGATATTTTTAGGCTAGATTCCTTAATTAAAGATTTTTAATTAAGAGAGAGGGATTTAATGCCATAAAAATAAATTAATTAATTAAATAATTAATTAATTAATAAATGATGATGTCATCAAGGATTTTCAGAAAACAAAAATAATTTATTTTCTGAAGGATTTTTTGGTGTCTACACAACCATTATTGTCCAACCAACATTCACTATGGGGTTGACATGATAACAAATGTACACTCTATGAATGACATTACAAGACTTTCTAGTCCACTTTGTTAAGAGGTTTCTCTATTTACAAAGATTAAAATGTAATAGTAGTTGATTAGATCACAACACAACTTCAATTGTAGATTATCAGATCTATGTTAAGCTCATTCAAATCCTCTGATCAATATTTCAATTTTTTTTTAATCAATATTCAGTAACTTATTGTCCCTCGGTAATAGCTTTTTGACGCTCGGTAATCTCTGTAGTTCAATTCTTCTTAACCAGTCTGATCAGGCATGCATGAAGCTTATTCACATGATATCTCTGCATTCTCCTTCTTTCGGCATGATTTCATCATGAAATCCTAGTCTCTTAAATACATGAGTAAACCGTTTTAATTCCATCCATCAGATTTTGCCGCTTAATCTCCTTTGTTGATTTTTCTGCTTAAACCTTCCTCGGCTAATGTGTCAGTAACACACGTTTTGTTTCAATCCATTAGATCTTCTTCAAATTATGTTAGCCGTCGATCTTTGTAACAAACATTATCTTCATCTCTAATTTTGAGGTACTTTACAGCTCATCAACTTGCATTGGCTAAATTAGTTATTTAGTTCTTTTCTTCTGCTCGGTTAACAAAGAAATGTGTCGATGAACACAAGCTTAGTTTGTACTATGATTGGTATACACTACACTATGTCGGTGTATACTAAAATGGTTTTTTAATCGACAACACTACCTTGTGTATTTTTCTCTTATCCTTCATCATAGATGAATGCAACATAATCAAGTAAAAAACATAAGGTCATAGACTCATCCATTAGTTACCCAATGTATCCCTTATCCTTATCTATCATATCCATCTTCCTCATGTAGATATATCTATTTTTCATCTCTTTTCTTCTTCTTCTATAGATGTTTGGGTATAGTAACTTACAAGATAAGTATTGTCAAAACTAGTTGACATCAATGACAACATATTACTGATTTAATCATCTTATATATCTAATCAGCAACTCAGTGATCTTCATCACAGATCTTCAAGTTATACAATGTATTCAAATCAGTTGTAGTTCATCAAAATTATTGATGAAGAGTGGTTCTTATAGGTGGAGTCAAGGCTAGATGCATAGGCAGTGTCGATAGATGCCCTCCTTTGACCCTCCTTCACCTCTGCTTTGCCGTGCATGGAATATAACAAAATGAAATAAAATGACCCCTATGTTTTTTTAAAAAATTTTTGATTAAGATGGGTATCCAACTGAGACTTTCAACCAACTAAGACTTTCAAATCTATCAACAAACTTGGTTCTTTTATTGCATCATTTGACATATTTTCCCCAATTCATGGGCCACTTCTAATGGTGTTCACGCCACTTCTAATGGTGGCATGAACACCATTAGAAGTGTAGATATTAGGGTTTTAAACCCGTGACAAATGAAAAAAATTTGAAATATGAATAAAAAACCAAATATTCAATATATATTAATCATGTATTAAACCAGTGAAGATTAGATGAAACACATGTAGCAGCAGCATAAAGGTGAAATGGGGTCAACTTACTGATGAAGAGTGGTGCTTACAAGTGGAGTCGAGGCTAGATGCATAGGTGGTGTCAACAAATGCCCTCTAGCTTTGACCCGCCTTCACCTCTTCTTTGAGGCACGCAGAATATAACAAAATGAAATAAAATGATCCCTATGTTTTTTTAAAAGTTATTTTGACATGTTGTTCGTAATTACAATGACTTTTCATGGTTGTCATAATTCCAGCCAACACGAGAATGGAAGTACAAAAAAAATCAAATTTTCCTTCTATAAACTGACCATGGAAAATCATTTTATAGCTTGGTCGGAAATGTTGGTCTAAAAAGTGGGTCAAATGTACTAGTGTTTGTACACTGTAGATCTTAGTGTTTTCTCTAAGATATTGTAACCTAATTTTTGTTAAGAGAAATAAATAGTATGCTATATATTTGTACTTCAAATATTTTGTATGTATGCATCGGAGCTTGACAAGGAAGCTAAGAACAAGAAAATAAGTTCTTGAATTTTTAGCCAACTTCAAGTTACCAGTTATCAAACAGAGCATAATACTATTCAGAGTTATTCAGATTAAGAAGAATCAGACAAGGCTACCAAGTAGTTTAGAGCAAAGATATTCACATGAAAAGGTGATATCTATTCAGTACATCCTAGATCTGTATCAGAAAAAATAGAGTTGTTAGTAGATATATACATGTTATTTTCTAATCATTGTAACAGAGTTTTGGTAAAATATCTTAACAGAGTAGACCTAACAGTCTTTTTGTAAATCTCCTAACTGAGTGCACACTCAAGTAGTGTTGTTAAAATCCTATCACTAGGTAGATCTAATCAATCTAGCATGTTACTCCTAACAGGGTAATATCATCAGAAGTGATCACCACTTGTAGCCCTAACAAGAAAACCTTTTCTATCTACAGTAGTAAAGAATTTGTGAGTGTCATCCCCACTGCAGTTTTTACCTTCTAACAAGGGTTTCTGCATTACCAAAATACTTGAGTTATGTGAATTTTATATTTTTGATTTCATGCTATTTACCTTTGATAGTTAAATGAATAAATGATGCATGCAATGGATTCAAGTTATAGTTCAAGGATACTACTGTTTATTGATTAATGTTTGAAAGGGAATATTTTTTGTGGGCACTGATTCACCCCTCCCCTCTCAGTACCCTATCTCTCCAATCCAAAAATTGGTATCAGAGCTCAGTTCTCTTATTGGACAGTTTAACCACTGAAGGTTAAAGATCTATTCATGGAGAGATATAAGTTGGACAAAACAATAGAGAATCAAAAGATTGAAATGCAGATGTTTGTTGAGGAGTATAAGAAAGCTAAGAATGACTTGAAAAAGTTACTGGTCCAAAGAAAGAACATGGATATTATGGAGAATGACATTAGCTACCATTAAGAAGAGATTGGTGATGCATTTGATCACATTGGATCTAGTTCAGGAAGTATTTCTGATGGTTCTGAAAGTGCAATCTTTGACTTGTCTGAAAAGAATCTTCACTTAACCAAACAAGTGAAAGCACTACAAATCGGTCAAGAATCATAGATGGTGAGAATGATAGATGTAATGAACAATGCTAGATGTAATGAGCAAGAAAGGAATCTAGCTATTGAAGACCGAAGACAGATAACTGAACAACTTCAAGAAAAAGAAAGTGAGATATAAAGACTCACCGAGCACCACATTGAAATGATCACTCAAATGATGAGTATAAACTAGGAGGTAAACCAAGTAAATGGTGAACTGTCAAGAAAACTTGAAGATATTGGAATACTCAGGGAATAAAATGAGAAACTAAGAAATGAAATCAAAACTCAACAACAACACAATGAAATGATGAAACTAGATCAAGATAGTTCTAAAAGGATTGATGATTTTCTGACTAATCAAAGAAGGTTTGGAAGTAAAGGTGGATTAGGCTATACCGATGAAGGAGAATCATCCAAACAAGCTGATCAAGTTAACAAAAATCATAATCAAAGACATAAGGTTCTGTCATGCTATCAATGTGGAAAACCGGGACATACTTCAAATGTGTGCAGAAGTAAAGCACAAGGTAAACCTCCAGTCACTCCTAAGTTTAATGGATATTGTTATTATTGTGGAAAATTTGGTCACCAAGCTTATGGGTGTAGAGAAAAACTGAATAAGAATGCTAACAATCCTACCATGGAGAAACTTTGTTATACTTTTAATGAACATGGACACACTGCATGAGAGTGTAAGGCAAAAATGAAGCAAGTATGGACACCAAAGCAGAAGAGAAAACCCAAGCCTTATCAACTGAAGAGACAAGGTAATTCTTATGTTTGGGATTACAAAACATGGGCTAATTGTATTGCATGTGGTAGATATGGGCACATTGCAACAAACTGTATGAGGAAAAGATGGGTTGGACAAGCACTGGAATGGCATGCTTACATTGTCATAAGGTTGGTCATCTAAGTAAGGAATGCAGAGACCGAGCACCAGAAGAAGGACATGTATTTGAGAGTGGAAACACTATTGCAAATATCATGAGAATCAGAAATAGTATGTGGAGAAAGGCATCAAATGAGAATGGAGAGTCAAGCAATTATGTCGGTGAAACCTCATCCACTGGATCAGGTGACATCGGTACCTCTACTTAAGGTGATATAGGTATGTATAGAACTAACATTTCAAAATGATCTTATTTTACATATAGTTCCTTATATATGATGAGCACATACCAAATATGCATGAATAAAGATGCATCATGGTCTATATGTTATGAGCTAACAAAGTCACACAGCTAGTAAAAGTTAGACTAAGAAAATGGTTACCTATCGGTAATCACTATCCAAGGTTAACCGAGTATCAGTAATAATCGAGAAAAATTATGGGTTAACCAAGCTACTGATGTTTTGTGGTAGTCACCGAGTTAATAGTTGTTATCGTACCAGAAGTAGGTCAAGCATTTATTGCAAAACTTTTGAGCGGGAATACGGAAAATGCTATATATAGACAGAAGGGTTATTCATTTTTTTTCAAAGCGATTAAGAAGAGAAAAGATTTCAAAGAGTGAGTTTGAGCTAAAGGATTTTTTTGAAGGATTCAAAGCTTTTGTACATCAAACCAAGGACATTCTTTACTATTTCTGAGTATGTTTATTTACCACCGAGCATATTCATAACTTATTTTTTCTGAAACTCTAAGTTAAGAACAATGGCATCCACATCTACTGCAAGTAAATCATTGAATGTTGAAGAGGAAGTTAATTTGATAGTTTTAGCAAACTACGATGAACTTAATTACAAGCATCATCCAGAAGTCACATCGAAAATGGTTTTAGCGGGAGCTTTTTTGAGTATCCCACCTAGGGTTTTTCCAATTGAGGATGTCAGATCATTTATACACTGTAAAATTGGGGAAGTTGGAGACTTTAAGATGATAGTGGCATATCAACAACTCTATGGCGAGGATGGAAAACTAAAACCAGAGTTTATGCAGGTTAAGAAGACAAGATTAACAAATGCCCTAAATTTCTCAAAGAACTTTAAAGTCAAATGGATCAGGGTCATGTTGAGCTAGTATCATGATGGAATGTTCTAGTTGGATACACCAGTCAAGATTACAAAGCAAATGATCAATAGGGTTATAGGTTACCTAACTACTGACAAGGCCAAGGCATTTTGTAGTGCCTCAAGAACTAATATTGAGAAGAACACCAGAGTAGCATGGGATGGTCGAGCACTTAAAATTGCTTCTATCAAAAATCCAAAAGTCAAGTATGCTTCACATGTGATTGGGTACAAAAAAATTTAGTCAAGAAGATTAAACAACGTGCCTTGTAGTGTTGTGGATATAGCTTACAAGATGATTAAGAAAGATCACCAGTTGGACCTTGCCGAGTTGTTACTGAATCAAGTAAAGGAGGATATGAAGACTATTCAGTCGGTAAAGTTGAATATGTGTAAGTTTGGTTCACTCCTAGTATGTTTATTTTTCACTAGTAAATTTTACCCTATTTTTTCGACGAGCATTAGTCAAATTTTCAATACCCATTGGTCAAACAGATGACCAAAACTATTGTCAAACTTTTTTTCATCGATTATACGACAAGGAAAACCATCATCAAAATTCTAACCTCCTTAGTGGTTGAATTACAGAACGAATTACCTGGAAGAATTGTAGAACAAACCTTTTATCTATGCGACCAATGTTTGTTGAAATTGCGACCAATCAGGGTCCATAATGTTGTCAGAATCGACGTCAAACACATAGCATTCTCATCGAAATGCAAAACATAGTTCGTCTCTCTTGCGACAATAGGTGGTCGGAATCAATGTCGAACACATAGCATTATCGTCAAAATAACTATTATTAAAACGTCAAAAAAGTGACCAATAATAATTTTTGGTTTATATATATATATATATATATATATATATATATATATATATATATATATATATATATATATATATATATATATATATATATATTATTGATGGGTTTCTAACCAATTTCTCTATAACAACAACATATACTAAAGTTGCATTGTCATTGGTTCCCAAGTATTTGTCTCTATGAAATTTGTTTCTCCATCTTTATACATTATATTACCATGCATCTCTATTCTTCATTCAATAGTCATTTGATTATTAACTTAATGTATGGCTACATCTAATATATTAACCTAGCGGGGTTCTTATATCTACCTTCCCTATCCATACTTCATTCCTTAAGACTTAGTAACCATACATGAGAGAAGAAACACAATAGGTCTTCCTGAAGCTATCTCAGACCAAGCCCAAGAGTAGAAATTTGGGGTTCTTACCTAGTGGGGTGCTCATATCTGCATTCCCTATCCAAGCTTCATTTCATAAGTCTCAGTAACCATTATTATGGAATTGGAAAGATGGTCATAATAGAGGATCTTTGATTGTCCTATCTAAGCCCAAGAGTGGAATTTTGGCCCTAGTGGCAAGCAACATGGACATCCATTTGGGGTCCCTACCTAGATGGAAATCCTTATGATCTCTGAGTTGTCCTTTGGAAGCCCTTCAAATTCTTCCTCATCTATGGATATGGATATAGTTGTCCCACCTCCACATCTTCAACCTAGACTTCTTTGTGATGTCCCCTTTTAAGATAACTTATGAAACCAAGAAAATTAACTTGCAAAATCAAAAGCAAGAGACATATTTCCTCCATGATGCAGGTGCAAGAGTATTGATGATGACACTTCATAGTACTGTCCATGAAGACTAGAAAAATAGAAAGAGAGCTTCTGCATGACAATGATAACATTGAGATCTTGCCATTTTTCCTTATAAGACATGTTCTCTCAAGCCTCCTTACTTGAGGTTGACTCAATAGCCTTGTCTAAGCTAAGAATGATAAAGAAAGAAATGAGAGTAATGACTAGCAAGAGCGTGGGTCTGGTGATAATAGGGAATAATAAGGGGCAGTAAATAAGTAATCAGTACATAGTCCTTAAGACCACAATACATAAATCTCAAAGTAGCAGTCTTAATGATGACACATTCTATTATGATAGAAGTCAATGGGCTAGTCATGATGAATAAAAGGAGTCCATGAATAGGACAGAGATGTACAGGCCCGTCTTGACAAATTAATAGAGAAAGAGAGTAAAATGTTGATGAAAATTTTCTAAAGCACACATAACAACCTTATACATAGTAAAATTGAATGCAGGACAATCTTTCAAAGGACAAACATATATGAAAAGATTCAAATTACATGTGAATACCCTCCTAAGTTGGGCTTTGTAGAGATAATGTGTCCCAGAGAGAAGAGTTGTCTAATGCATCATCCCATACAGTAGGTTTGGGTGTTGGCATACATTGTATTGACAAAGAAAAAGCAGAAGCTTCAGGTATGCTAGGTAACATGGTAATATGTCTGCATCTTTGCCCCTATAGAATGTTGTGCTGAGGGTTACAAAAAGCAAGTTAGCTTGAAAAATTGAATCTAGAGAGAAGCCACATAGTGTCTCTGCCCATTAGAAGTTGCAGAAGGTTGCCAGGTCAGTAGAGAATGGAGTATCATTAAGTGTTCAATGTAGGAAAGACTTAAATGAAGAAGGCAGTTTATGAAGCCTTAAAGAAGACCTCTTCCATGCCTCAAAGAGACCTAACTCACCTTGAACTCAATAGGAACATAGCCTATATGCAGGAAAGTGACTATATTAAGGAAATAATGAGGAGTTAAGAGGCAGAGATCAATCTATGACACATGTAGTGAACAGTTTTGAATAGTTCCAACCATTTAGGAGAGTGGAGGCAGCATCTTGGAGCCTTTATAGGAGCTGACATAGGAAAAATAGATTGAAAAGTGTACAATCCATTTGTCAAACCCTACAATAGAATGGAAGATTTTTCAATTTTGAATTTGTAAAATATCTCATATCACAAAAAACTAACCAAAGATAGATTATTAAATTGTTCATACCTGTGAATAATTATTCCTCATGTCTAAAATTCTCTTAGACATTGCTAGCTTTCCTTTTGGATAGGTCTTTTGGTTCCGCATCCTAGATTCGGTCACCCTTATTGTCAAAGTTAGGTTTAAGTCCTTAGATGTTACCCTTTCTATTATCCCTACCTTGGACTTATTTTGTGTGAAATTAGGACAACCTTGGCTCAATGGCATGAAAGCTATTCCTTCTATCATCAATAAGTGTTTAAAGTTTCCCCACAATGAGCAAGTTATAACAATAAATCAGTCTCTTTAGCCCTTAAATAAAAGGGTGGTAGACCCACCTGATGAAGAGACCAACCTCAATCTGTGAAGGAGACATAATATATGCAACAGTCAGCAAATGTTGGTGAGTTGGTTTAGTGATTACCAAGGAGAGTATTGATGTTTTTGATTTTCTCATCATTGATATATCACAAGATTATAAATCTCTTTCAGCAACCATACAATCGGCTGTCACAACGAAACCTATGATGAATGAAAGTTTAGATTATTAAGTCTAATTGGGCTTATTCACCTTCAGTTGTCAAGCTCTACATCACTCCAAGTCTCAATTAACACTATGAATTATGATCTATGATACCACTTATAAATGTTAAGCTTATCTAATTGATAAGATATATATGACAATATCATTCCTATCTCTAATTTGACAATTGGATATATGCAAGGTGATTAGGTCTATATATAGGTAATGCTAAGATTATTTGGATTAATATGTATAATCTACAAATAATAATGTGGATATGATATTAAATCACTGTTGTATCTGATGACTTTAGGAATTATGCAAAGTTAAGATATTCCAATTTGCAGATATTCATAGAGATCTCTGCTCTTCCTAAAGTATCGATATAAGCTATACAATGAACCTCCCTCTAATAATAGCAATGATGTTATATAGTGTTGTGTTTGATATGTCGATATAACCTTGCAATTATGAATATGAGGCTCTACTTGATATGGCAATATCATAGTACAAGCATGAAATACCCAAGTTGTGCTTTTGGCATTGAAATACAAGCATGACAAGACTTCACAAACAGAATGAATTGGAAACTTAAGATAGATCATGTAATGCAATGAACCTTTGGAAATATAAAATAAGAAACTGAGTATTGATATTAAAAGGGCATACATACTAGTAACAACAATTTTCCTCACATCATTTCTTCTCATTGCCTCATCATACTTTTCCCCAAGTGCACCAAGGACTGCAGAGAAACAAGACAAACAAATCACAATCATATAGCAATGTTAGAATAGTAAAAGAATACTTTGACATAAGAAAAAAACTACACAATATTAAAACATGACATTGTGCTTTAAAAACTAAAAAGGTAATAAGATGAGACCATTCATTAATTAGTTGTTTAAATTTTCATTAGCTGAGAATTGATAGTCATTGTCAAAAGGACAAGAAACTCATCAATGTCCTTGTCATTCCCATGGTTTAATGTCTAAAGGACAATGACATATACAAACAAATCAGTGTTTATAGATGGATTGACAATGAACAAAGAGGTTTCAAAAAATAGTGATGTGTACACTGTCAAAGAACATTGTGGTATTCACAATCAAAGAACAAAGATGTGCTCAAGGTTATAAAATAGTGATTTGTTTTAGAATGTGAAGAGTGTAGTAAGAATAGTAGTAAGTAATGTTGCAATAACTACAAATTTAGGACAAAGATGTAATGGAAGTGAAAAAATAGTGATTGTTCAAGGGTTTTTCTATACAAAGTCAATGGTGAACAAACATTGATACAAAACAATGAAATGACAAGATCCATGAGGAAGATGAGTTGTTCACCATTCTTGATGTAGAAAAGTCAACAAGATCAGTCGAAGGCCATAAAAAAAATCAGTCACAATTATCTAGGAACTATGTTAAAGCACTGTCCCAAGAAATGATCAAGGCATGTTTTCAAGAACAGAGATGGAGTCTTTGTCTTAACAGAGGGGTCACATTTTAGAGAGGGATGACAAGAACCATAATATAGAGGTATCATTTTATTATTTTGTCATCATGAATATATAGCATGGTGAGTTTGTAAATTATTGTCATAAAGAGCAAAAAATGATACCTAATAGGAACACAGTAAAGTATCATATGGGGCAAATTAGAGGCCAAAAGGACATCAAGTGACAATCACAAGAACCTTATTGCAAAAATAATGGTCAAGTGGGCTTAAAGACAATGTTGCTATAATGCATTAGCAATACATAACAGTGATTAGTAAAGTGTGCAAAAAACCAATGATAGAGTGTCGATATGCATAAAGGTCATAACAGTAATAAATGTCTTTAAAGTTTGAGCTTCACTTGGTTTTGAGAATAGTTTAATATTCTCTACTTAAAAAGGCCAACCACGTGAAGGTGTAAGCTCATTTGGCCCCTCCCCCCCCCTAACATCACTCTAAATTCCCCATTAACATCTAATAACATTCATTCATTCATTCATCCATTTTTGAAATATAACATTCAATCATTATTATCACATGATAACATTCATTAACACATAAAATTCATTAACACACAACATTCATGAATAATTCATTAACACATAAAATTCATTAACACACAACATTCATGAATAATTCATTAACACATCAGTCATCAACTTACTAGTACAAAATTACATCCATTAAGACAACGTTCTTTTATTACCAAAAAATGTTAATTATAATCATTTCTTTTTGGGTTTCTTGCTATTTTTTTTCATGTAATTTATAAGAGGAAGATCAATGTCCTCATCATTCCCCTCCTCTACTGTTTCTAATGGCAACACATGTCTCCTCCTCATCTGTTCAGGAACAGAAGGCCACTGCGCCAAAGGGGGGTCCGCTGCAATAACAACTACGTCATGAGTTAAATTCACACATAATTAATTTAAAAAAACAAAACATAGATTTTCTTTACTTGAATGTGCCACATAATCTACATGGTGATCACTCTGAACATCCTCTAGCACTCGTTCAGCATGACATTGTGTATCCTCTAAAATATACATAAAAAAGGTTACACCAAGTTCAATTTAAGATGTTAAATTGTATTAATAATTACATAATTAATTTTAAATAGAAAATGAGCACCTCCATCAACACTACGATGCACAGCAAGGGCTTCATCATGCGGCATATGATCTGTGTTACAATTAAGAGGCTGCATTGCAATGTCATGCACATTATTATCAAATAGATTGTTGCTCAAGTATTCAATTTCTAATATATTTTTTGGCATATTTACCTATTCACATGATGCAAGAGACTCTTGGTTTGGGCTAGTGGAAGCTTGGCATAGGCGTTTAGTGACAGCTTGATAGCCTTCCTTGAAGGAAATTTTTTTGTGTTTTGCCATGGCCTCTAAATTAAATTCAGAGCCCTACATTTTTTGATTAAACAAAATTATTTGTATTTTATAAATAATTTTTCTCGACAATTCATTTACTGCTACTTACAATTTGTGCTTTAATTTTGGAATATCCACCAGAGCCAAGTTTGTGCTGCCCAATCTTTTGCAGCCTGGCCTTTGTTGCCTTTGATGTGTTCTGCAACCTATGAAAAGTTTGAAATATGTTAGATGATATAGATATAAAGATCACTAATTAGTGCATTATTACATTGTACTAGTAGTTAATACTATTGCATACCTTCTTCTCTCATTTTGTGGTGTAATTCCTCTTTGAGCATCCCCTTTCTCCTTTGCATCCAAAATGAACTCATTCCAATCCCTCACTGGAATAAAGGGAGGATGCTCGTACTTTGGGTTCTGGATGAGACTCTTTCTATATGAGTCCCTCATAATCTTAAGATGTTTACAAGCTTTTTCTAAAATTTTCTTCTCCTCAAAAAGATTACTACCAAACTCATGCTCTAAATCTTTAATGAGTTGATCTTTTAATTTTTTATCTTGCAAATTCCACCTTTTAAGAAAAAACACAAAATTGTTGGATAGAAAAATTAACTAAAGTTGTGTACCTTGAATATAGTAAAAGAAAAGACCCGAATGAAAGGAAAAATACTGTAACAATTAATGATATGAAAAGAAATAGTGGGATAGGGTTAGTTCACTTATGATGTTCCACCTTGTACGTATGGTGGGCCCAAATATCTTTAGTGCGAGGTCATAAAGCATCTTATAAAATGAATCATTTCTTGCAAAAAATGTCATGGGATAATCAATCCAAAACTTTTTATGAATAGGTAAATGCATATTACAATATAAAAAATAATAATTTTAAAGTACCTGGAAGCTTAGGACATTTTAAAGGCATCAATTCATTATCGTCAATCAACAATGACGTCTGCATAACTCCTGTGCTAGAAATATGGGTAGATTTAGGAAATGATGGTGAATTATCACCAATACATGTACTCTGATTGGTATCTGGTGTAGTAGACTACACCGGTGCATCTCCTACTCCACAAAATTAATCCACTATGTGATGCACCCAAGCTTAAAGTACAAATTATCAAATTATAATTAACACAAAACCAAATATAGCAAAACAAGGATTTACTAGGCATAGACCATGAAGGCGTCGATGTTTTCATGCTCCTTGTTGCTGAAATTGCACTCGTCAATCTCTAATGGACATCCGTCGACCTCCTAGGAGGAGGCGCCTGCACTTGATGACCTAAACAATACATTGTTAGCAAAGACATTCTAAAATAATAAAAGTAAGAGTTAACTTAAGAAGTTTTTGAATGTTCCAAAGAAAACATTTCTTGTAACTTGTCAACTAAAGGATTATTTTACCTAAGGTGGTCGGAGCTCTATTACTACCGGCCTCACCGCATTGTCCTTGACCAGGTACTTGAGTTTCCAAAAAATCCTGTAATAAGAACACATATTACATATTTTACTTCACAACATAAAAGAGTATAAAATATAAACCTTTATTGAACTTTTTTTATAACTAAAGATTCATTACTGCTTACTTCATAACGATGTGATTGTGCCATCAATTCAAATAGCCTCGACTTCAACATCTCGGTTGGATTTGCTTCATCCAAAATGCTCATAATTTCTAAATTGATTTTTTTTAGTTTTTTCCTCAACATAATTGTTATATTAGGCGTTTCTGTGATATCATCATCAAAAGGGGTAGCTATTGCCTCTGTTGTTGCAAGTGCTTTTCCCCTATCCTGAACATCAAATTGTGACAGGAATATCAGTAAAACTATCATAAAAACTTTAAAACCCTAAATAAAATAACATAATAATATAACATTTTTCAACTATCTAATTTGTACAATTTCAATAAGGCTTACCATTGCTGAAGAATGGGTGGGAGGAGCATCCTCATGGCCTCTATCATGTGGGAGATCCATATCATCCCGTGACAAAGATTAAATATAAAAACTTCAGCGAACTGAAAGCAATAGACTTAGCAAAAAAAATGTATTAATAAAATGGTATATAGTACTTACCACCCTCATGATAGTAACTTTGTTTGTATCTATGTGATTTAAATGGTAATCTATTAGCAGTTCTTCCCTTGCACTTATTGATTTTATCACACATACAAAAACTTGACTCCCCTCACATGCCTCAAATATGAAACTGGGTTGCTTATTAGTTGAGGAAGGTCATGTACTATTTATAAAACCCACAATATTACCTGTTTCTTTTGGTCTCCCATCAATGTATATTGCAAATATTTTACTTTTATCATTTTCTTTCCATTGTATATAATTTTCTGATAGTGCATACCTATGCATACTTTTTTTTATATTGAACAATCCGCATCCAATCATTATAATTGTAACACAGACCGACATACTTGAACAATTCAACAACTTTGTTGTAATATACATTTATCCCATCCATGGAAAATAGGCCCAAACCATATAATGAGGATGGAGCTATGCGATATATCCTCTCATTAACACAAAAATTAGTGTTAATTGGAGGTAGCTCATTGGGTACCCATTCTTTCTCAATATGTGTGTACCGAAAGGGCACCTTGATATCACCTTTGGTCTCATCATCATAAGAACATGACCCCCCTTTAGCAAGGAAAAATTGCATGCATTTATCGAATCTTTTTCTAATCTTTTGACCTCTAGTTGATCTCCCCATTTTAGCCATACTACATGTAGAACTTTCATCTACCATTCCCTCATTTCCCTCATTCGATGTAGATAGATCTAACAAGTACCTATTTGGTGGGTCCTGCAATCCATCAAATGAGATATTGTCACGTCCCCGCTTCAAATAGAATTTTGATAATATTTAAATAATATATATAGAATAATCAAGTCGTGACCCATACGTATGGTTCTTCTTTGTTTATACGTGAGAGATATAAAATGTACTAAGTTGAAAGTGATTATATAATTATATGTCTATACGGTTCTTCTTTGTCTATATATACATTATATGATTATATAATATGTTTATTTATAACATACGTGCTCAGTGATAAACAAAAAAAATATAAGAAAATTATGTCTATTTATTGACTTATACCTGTTGATCCATGTCACTGTGCATGATCCATGCCAAAGAGGTTAAATTTCCTACATATGTTAATCATTTATCTTAAGTTAGCTGAAAATTAAATGATACATATGTTACAAATAACTTAGAAGACAACATGAACAATATGCAACATCGTAAACATGAACAAATTTACCTTATATATGGAATGCAAGATCGTCAACAGAAGGGGTGACAATGTCTGTAGTCAATTGCCTATTTGCAAAAAGGGTGATAATCAAACACAATATATACATGTATCAGCAGCAATTAATTGAGCATCATAAGAAAAACATTGGTAATTATAAATCATATATGTTGTAATCATTAGAATTGAACACAATAAATATGTAATCATTAGAATTGAAATCAATAAATCAATATTAAACATATATACTAATCAATATAAATATATATAAATAATTAAATCACCTATATACCTTGTACATTTCAATCATATCATTGATCATCATCTTTATCCATCTCATCATCATCGCCATCATCATCATCGCCATCATCATCATCATCATCATCATCATCATCATCATCATCATCATCATCATCATCATCATCATCATCATCATCATCATCATCACCACCACCACTATCATCATCACCATCACCATCATCATCTCCATCATCACCATCACCACCACCACCATCATCATCATCATCATCACCATCATCATCATCATCATCACCATCATCTTGATCTTCATCATTTGCTTCTTCATCATCTTCAATATCTTCTTCTTCCATAACATTATACTTTATCGACCTTCCTCTTGGATCATGTCTAACAACAAATGACCAACCCTATTTATGTGGAACCTCTGAGTAAAATACTTGCTCACATTAGCTTGGAAGAACATAGGGCTCATCTCCAACTGGCTCAAATGACCTTGTATTAATCATTGTAAATCCATTATCATGTTGAATAACAGTTCTATCTGGATCATTTTGATTCAGTCGTAGCCTGTACCATTTGATGATGAATAGAACTACTTTAAAGGAGTTATAGTCACACTCAATTATATCATCCAAGATTCCATAGTGTCAATTTTGAGATTGTTGAGGATGTATGTCATTTCTAGATGATATATTAGTGACCTCAAAAATTGCAATTTATCCCAGAATCACAAATTTTTTTGTGTCATCCAACTTTTTAATGCAAAATTTGTGGTCATGATAGTACATAGCTTTGTGGTGCTTGACCTGTAATTTTTCAAGTGTGTGAAAATTATTTGCATCATGAGTTGATACAAAACATACAAGCCATGATCATTAATAAATTTGTACGTACCTCTCTACCTCTTAAACGATATGCTAGATCAATTACCATTGGTGTAACATTAGAATCTCCATAACGATGAGCTTCTCTAACCAATGAAGCAACACCTTTCCATGTTAATGAGAAACTATTTTGTTGACATCATTCAATCCATACCATCATTCAATCAAAATTATTCACAATATACAAATGTATTGCATCCCACTCTCGACCAACTGTATAAAAAAAATACACCAATTATAAATAACTTATATTGAAGATTTATAAGAATTAATTAACTACAACAACATCTTATATTTACCTCTCACTTTCCTCAATCTACCTTTGCCCATCAAGTACTCCCCTTCAAATTTGTTAATGGAGTTGGGATTCCAAATACGATCTACATGGATCTTTGTTGCAAACTTAGGAAAATATTCACTAATGTACACCATGGTCTGGTATACCATATATCCCTCCACCATAGAACCCTCCGGATGTGTTCTATGTTGAACCAAGCCTTTCAAAATTTTTAAGTGCCTCGCAACCATCCACATTGACCTAGTTGGTACAGGTCTACACAATTCAATCTCCTCAACTTGATGTATGAGGTAGTGTTCTTGTGCATTGAAAAAATTTGAAGGGAGATACTTTTGCATTTCACACATAAGAAGAGGAATTTTTCTTTTCCAATATTTTATATCTTCTTTATTGATTTCTTTTGATGACAACCACCTCATGTATTTTCCAAGATCATATATAACTTGTTTGACATTGTTGGCAAAGTGGTGTGGGAGAGATAGAGGTAGAATGTATTGCAATATTTGTAAAATGATCTTATCAATATTTTATAAAATAATGCAATAAAAACTACATGCAGTATACAAATATATAGTGAATACAAAATAACATGAATTACCTTAATAAATGTATGCCAATCATGTGTTTTCATCCCTGGCCCAAATTCACTTTTCTTTGATATGAGATCGTTTATGTTCGCAGAAAACCTTGTGGGAAATTATATTTTTTTTATGACTTCTTTTATAGCATTGCTCTGCTACTCCGACAATAACCAACTAAGGGCACTTGTATCAATCGGGTCTCCATTGTTATTTGATTGAATGACATTTTTCATTGCATGGTTGGATTCTTCAATGTCACTACAAATTTTGACAATTTTGTCTTTGTCATGCCTTCCATCCAAGATTTTCCATAATGTCTCTGTTACATTCTTTCCAATATACATAGGATCAAACAAATGCATGATTGAGAGTTTCTCGTAGTATAGAAACCTACTAAATTGTGTAGGATAACTTTTTAGTCATTTTGAAAGTTGGTCATTAATGCCTTGACGATCTTCACGAGCATCAATTACATCATCAGTAAACAAAACACAATATCAAAATATAAATTTCAAACAAAAACCATAAGATGGAATGACATTACCTCAACAATTTATTTTATTGTATTCCAACTTCCATAGGTGAGGTGTCATTCTCCATGGCTTTGCTGTAGTCTCTTCTTTCCCATTGAAAAGATATTTTTTGGTAATTCAGTACTTATGATTTTTGTGGAGAAAGTATCTATTCTCATCGAACACCTACTTTCCTAAACTTTTTGAATGATGAGATTTCATCTTTGGACCACAAACTGGACATGCAAATTTTCTCTTTGTCTGAAGACCTACAAAATCATGTATAATTGGATTAAATATGTTAACTTTGTGTTAGTACTATAACATACCAAAAAAGAGGTGTTAAGAAGAGAACATACCACAAAAATGTGTTATCCCAAGGGCATCATGTATTGTCCATACAAGCATTGCATGGAATTGAAATTTTCTATCCTATTGGTCTAGAGATGTCATACATAGTGACCCCATTCCATAACACCATCAACTCATTGATAAGGGTCTTAATATATACATTGATATCTTTAACTTGGTACATACCTAGTTGAATGAACAAAAATATTACATAATTATTATGATCATTTTGATGGATTATTTATAATAAATTAATTTAGATGACTATTAAATGAAAAAATACCTAGAACAATCAGTGCCAACATTATGTGCTCCCTCTTTATGGACATCCAAAGAGGAATGTTATTGTTGATAAAAAAAATAGGCCACATCGAGTAAGTAGATCTCATCTCTCCAAACGGATTGACACCATTCGCTACCAATGAAAGCTTGAGATTACGAGGTTCTTCTTTAAAGTGTGGCCATTTTTCTTCTATTTCCTTAAATGTTGAACCATCTATAGGCATTCACATAATGTCATCTCGACTTCTATTGCATGCATGGTAATCCATAAATTGTGCCAAGCTATTGCACCTGAATAATCATTGCAAACGTGGAATAATGGAAATAAACCAAAGAACCTTGCAAGGCACCTTTTTTGTTATTCGATCTGATCAATATCTACTAATATGACAAATAGGGCATTCTGTTGCAAATTCATGTTGTTTATGATATATAATATGATCATTTGGACATGCATGTATTGTTTGATACTCCATTTCAATATCTTTCATAATGGCAGATAATTCTCAGTATGAGCGAGGTAGAATGTTTGATGGTGGTAACAAACACTCACCTATCAACCTACGACCAAAAATATAATTTGTTAATTTAAAGAATATTAATTGCTACACGATTCACCCAATGTTAATTGTAAGGGAATTATGACTAAAATAGTGAAAAAAGATGGCATACCTTAACATATGTGTCATTGCTACGTTGGATAAACTATTCATAACCTTCAAGTTCACCAACAATAATATAGTGGCAAGAAGATTTGTTTGGGAGCCTTCATATAGGGGCTCATGTGCCTTCTCAAGTATAGGTACATCAAGGTCTGTGTCAACATCATCATCATCATCATCATCTTGATCATCGTCTTGATCATTGTGATCTTCTTCATCATCATGGTCTTCTTCCATGGGATCATTACCTTCTACTTCTATATTCACACCTCCATGTTCCCTCATTTGGAAATCCACATTCTCTAGATTGTCATGGTCAATAACATGAAACCCAAGGAGGTTGACCTATATGAAAATGATGACCTTATATTAACCATTACCATGATGTCATCATCAAATCATGTCTTACATATTTTATAAATTATTAAAATACATACCAATGGATGAAATTCATTTCCCCCTTGAATGTGACCATGCTGCCTACAATGTTCCTCAGTTGTTTTGATTAGATATCTTCGAGTCTTTAAGCCCTTACAAATTTTGCAAGGACAGTAACATTTTCCATCACCTTTTCTTTTTAAGTTAGACCACAGTCTAGCAATTGTCTCCCTATTTTGTTGTGCATTGATATTGTTAGACATGGTCTTTCTTGACGTTGCAAGAAGAACAATGCTTGGAACGTATAGACCTGATCTGAAGAAATCAAAAAATAAAAAATAACATGCAAAATGTTAAATTGAATGACATTTTATTATAGAGATAAATGTGTTGTCTAGATTACTACATTTTAAAATTAGTGAAGGAATAGTAAGAACGAAAGAAAAAAATGCATCCAAGAGTCTTGAGAAGTGACTATCAAAAGGATGTCAATAAATGGTGATAAAATTTGTAAGCAAAGATTAGTCCCAATGACAAACAACACTTTTGAGTTCTTAGTTATAGACAAGGTTGACTATCAAATAGGCTTGATGAGGTGATGATAAGTGCAACAATTCATGATTTAAAAAGATGCCAAAACAATGTGGATAAGAAATGTTTAAAGAAAGTTCTTCTTCAATGCTTATCCACAAACACAGTGGTATACAGTGGTAAAAATAATGATTCATATGGTTTATGATAAGTCACAAAGACACTCTTATAATAGTCATCAAGAGATAATAGAGGTCATGCATGCATGATTGCAAAGCACAATGAATAAAGAACATGCACTGTTATGAAGGCTCATAGCCACAGTAAGGAATGATGTCATAAAAATCAAAAGAGGGACAGTTTCTAAAAGGTAGTGATATTCAAAGATTGAAACAAGGTACTATATCATGACAAAGATGCAAGCATTAATATATTTTCATGAATGTGAATGTGCGGTGATCAACAATGCCATAAAGAGATTATTATTAGTGTTTCTACAAAATAAAATGACAGTGTTGTGAAAGAAAAGATTCATGTTCAAGAAGAGTGTCTCAAAATAATATTATTCAATGCTTGAGGGATGATATTTACTACTTTCATAATGACTACATGATGAAAAGATGGTTAGATTAAAATATGTAAATCTTACCCACTGATATGACAGTCAGCTACAGGGCCATAGTGTATGTAACGAGAGGTGTCATATTATCTTTCAAAGAGCAGAGTAAAAGCTGGTAGTAGCATCAAGAGGTACATGTTTTGTACAAATTTTTAGACCATGGAATGAAGAGCATGAGGCTATCATCACATCAATCCTTATGAGTTGTGAGATAAAAAAATATTGAAGGCATTAGATCTTACAAGGAAGCAATGTCCAGTGTAATGAAAGAAATGGAAAACCATACCAAGCATGAGGAATCATGGTGACTATGTATAAAGGAGTGGCAGTGGTAAAGGGAACAATTAGAGCAGCAATTTAATGGTCAATATAAGATATAGAGATGTTTTCAAGAGGAGAGACAATGATATGTATTTTTTTTCTAATAATGTGTTCACTACCACAAGACAATTTTGCAATCATGGCTAATAGAACTCTGAATTGACCCTAACATGCATGAATTTAATGCTTAAGGTGGATTGACATGGTATGGAATGAATTGGATTGTGAATGTAATTCAACCTTAAGACAAGACAGTCACTACCTTGAGATTTAATGGCCTATGTAAATGCAATTTCCATTACTGTGATTTGGTTCCTAGGGACCCTGATCAACTTAAAGATATATGAAAAATATATGTATCCTTGTTTCAATACCTAACAATCATTTTTTAATTGATTTTGTGTGCTTGCTGCAGTGACAGAGGTAACTTGGACCAGTGAATTCATTTTGAAAAGAAATCTCATAGATAGATCCCAATCATTTTTTTTGTTACATGAAGTCTTCCACTCCATCATGAGAATACATCAATTGTAAGAATGAAGAACTACTACTCAACAAAGGATTATCCTAACTTGGACTGACTGATATTGTGACCGAGAATGATAGTAGACTAAGATAGTGTTATTTGGGACTGCCAAAACAAAAATAAGCATGTCCAATCCAAAGGAAAAATACCCCTATTACTTATAAAAATTAAAGACTTCAAATTCTCTATTAACTCCCACCAAAAACATGTGAGGAAATTAAAATAGATAAATGAGTATGTCTGATTAGTGGGGGGTGTAATCAAGAAACATATTTATTGATTCAAAAAATAGTATATGTGTGTGTATAATATATTGCTAACTTAAATATGGAAAAACAAAAAATAAAAAAAATTAAAGCAGAGCAATATCTACCTAATAAATTTCATTCCTTTTAGATTATATTCACATTATTTTAACTTCAAAACTTTACATAATTCTACTTCAAATGCATGGATTTCATTAGCGTTGGAACTCATACACTTTATAATAAGAATTGAAGACAAGTCACATAAAGAAAACAACCATTTAAACATGGACAATGACTAAGTATTGTGACCTCTCAAATAAAGATTGAAGATAAATAAATAAATAAATAACTATGAATAAATTATCATAAAAATAAAAATTAAATGCAAACAATATTATGTTTGAAAAGTATTTAATTGTTTCAAATTGGCCACATGATGTGAACTGAGAATACTTATTTGATATTGATAAATATTTGAAGTGTTATTTTAATATTACTTATATTTTAACTCAAATATAACTTTAGATTTGTAGATTGTTTCACAAAATAGTGGTAATGATGCAACTTGCATAAGTTCAATGATATTGTTAAAATTGTGGATGTTTATAGGAACATATAATATCATATCTATACTAATAAAAAAATTATATATTCTTTGAATGGGAAAGACCATGATCATAACAACTAATTCTTTTGTTTGTGTGAAAATGACTATTTCTTAAATGGTTCTCTTTTGTATCCTATTCACAAGTAGATTCTTATGTTCAATTAGGATACTTTAGAAAAAATTTCTATGATACTTTTTTCTTTATGTCTCATTTAATATGATGATGGCACTTATTGATGCAAGGACTAGGGTAAGTGTGAGAGATTAGGGCAATTTGTCCTTCAAAACCTTCTCAAAGGTCTCAAGGAAAACAACCTACTGGAACCTAGACCCCACACCTTCAAAGTCCACTTAATAACATGTCCTAACTACCATTCCCAACCTTGAATACAAGATTCAACAATTACTCCAGGATGGATGATGCACTGTCTCATAATGACTTACTAGGATAGGTACCAATCTTGGTCCAATAATGAAGGATGACAAGTCTATTTTATGGGGGGTTGAAGCTTAAAGTGGGAACCCAAATATGATCTACATCCAATCTTGGTCCAAAGTGGTCACATTATAAACCATTTCTCCACTTTCAATCATACCTGGATTATATTTTCTTATTTGTTTCTTAACTACTGTACCCAACCTAAGTGACCTTACAATGGCCTAACCAACCCCTTAGACCAGTCTATCAACCTTTCAAGGCACGATTGTCACTTTAGTACAAAGTGCTTCTTGGGCCTGCAAACCTAGCTTTCTACATCTAACACCAAGTTTTACCATAGAATCTCCAAGTGTTATTGGGATTCTTTGACACTCTCCTTGAGGCAGTTGTCCTCCAAAAAGATCAAAGCCTGGATCATTCTCTAGGCCTCCCAACTGCAAGAATCTCAGAGGCCTAATTATGGCACCTAACAAAGGAACACCCAATAGAATGGAGATTTTCTATAGGACAATGTTTGGAAACTATTATGGCACCTACCAATGGCCTATATTCCAAGTTTCAGGTTTTAAAACTATCCTAGCAGTGAGTTATGGGGATTGTACCCAAAAACTGAGCCAGTCACATTTTGGATGCCTAGATTTTCATCATTGCAAACTCCTCCCAACTACATCTTCCCATATTTTGCCTATGATGATCCTAATGTACATCCTCCAAACTCCATTTCCACCAATTTGTAGAGTATTTTAGGGTTTTCCATTTGGGAGAAATGGAGGATAATGGAAGGGGGGGTTTGTTGGATGTTGTAGTTGCAAGTGCCTTGGGAGACATGTATGCAAAATGTGGAAGCATGGCCAAGGCATGTAAACTATTCAAAAAAATAACTCAAAGAAATGTGGTTTCATTTATTGTAATGATTGGAAGATATGCACAAAATGGATATGTTGAAAATGCTTTAGAAGATTTCAAAAAAATGCAGTTGGTAGGTGTAAATCCAAATGCCACAACCCTTGCCAGCATCCTTCTAGTCTGTGTCAAAATGGGAGCTTTCGAGCAGGGTATGGACATTCATCAAAAGATAATGGAAGAAGGATATGTGTCAGATGTTATAGTTGTAAGCTCCCTAGTAGACATGTATGCAAAATGTGGAAGGATAGACAAGGTATGTCAACTGTTCAAACTACATTGCAGTCACAATCTCAATCAGACAACATTCAAACCACAATGTAGACAATTTCAATCGAAAGGAGGGGTTCAAACCCCAGTGCAAAAAATCTATATAATGGATAAGCAATCCATGGCTTTGGCCAGCTCCCCAATAAAGCTTTGGCCTTCTCTACACCGCTAACAATATCCCAACTAAGCCCAATGTAGATCGCTATAGTTTTGTTGACTATTAGTGATCCACACTTAGTCATTTATCTAGGCAATGATGTTCGGTCATCACTGTGACTGAGTCAATATGTAAAGGCTGAGCTATGTAATGTTTACTTACCAAGCAATAGTACTGCTGAGTAAACTTATGGTCACTATGTATTTTTTGTAGTATGCTAAGTCTAGTTTTGCCGAGTCCTATAGGAAATGATTATCAAGCGCCAGAGTTATCAACATATGTCAAGTACAATGAATGTCGATTATCAGGAACTACATTTTCCAAGTCAACTAGAGAATGAAATAAGAGTTTCTTTTTGGCATAGTGATCGAGGTAAATAGTTTTTGCTGACATTCATGTTTTGTATTTTGTTTGTTGAGATAATTGTGGAGGTAATTACGCATCTACTTAGAAATCATTAATCCCTATGCAATACCTAGAACCAATCAAAAATTAGTAAGGTTTAAGCAGCAAAAGGAATTAATCTGAACCATAGATATTGAAGCAGAAAGAAGTTTTGTTGATTATATAAGGTCAAGATCTAAACCCTAAAATGTAGTAGCGAGGGATAGAGAATATGAAGGGAATAAGTAGATAGGTATGATTCAGTGAAGAGAAGTATTCAGACAGAGTTTAGTGACCGAGCTAAGTAGTGAAAGCACATAAAAGAGATAAATTTGATAGATGAGATCAACATCATATAGTAAAGAGAAGATCTGTAATCTGCATACAGTGTAAACTGAAAGATCAGGTACTGAGACATTCTAGCTAGTGTATCAGGGTAAATCTCTTAACCGAGTAGTCCTAATAGAATTTTTGTAATCTCTTAACCAAGTGCTTACTTTGTTGTAAGTTTCAAATCCTTTAACAAGGTAGACTGTACAAGTCTTTAGCTTTTAACAGGGCAGACCCCTCACAGGGTAGATCAAGTTTTGATCAAATTTTGTAAGCCCTAATAGGAAAATTTATTATTGCACTAGTGAATATTTGTGGGTGTCATCCCCACCCCAGTTTTACCTTTCAAGGGTTTCTGGGTAACCAAAATCTTTGTGTTATGAATGCTTACATGGATGACATTTAGTTTGTTAGTTATTTGATTATGATCAAGTATTGTTGATGCTATGCAAAAGTTTTATTTTTGTAAGAATGGTTTAGTAGGTGATATCTGATTCACCCCCCCTCTCAGTATCACATTTCCCAATTATATTTCCAATAATTGGTATCAGAGCTGCAAGGTTTCTCATAGAAAGTCTAACCACTTGAAGAAACAGATCTTGAGATGGAAGTCTATAAGCTGGGAAAATTCATAGAGAATCAAAAAATTGATGTATAGCTGGCATTACAACAATTGGAAGCAGCCATAAGCGAACTGAAGAAATCCTTGAGCAAAAGGAGAGAAATTGCTATTCAGAAAAATGAATCACATTATCAAGAAGAAGATACCACTAGACTATTTGATAATGGAAACTCTGCAGAAAGTGACAAAGCCATAAAAGAGCTACTGGAGAAGAATACCATACTGAATGATGACATTAGGAATCTAAAGATAGAATAGGAGATTCAATCTGTCAGACTTTGTGAAGTAGTTGAACAAAAAAAGAAAGTTGAAGATGATAAGCCAATGGATGAAGAAGACAAAAGACAAATTGCAATGAGATTGGATGAAAGGACAAGTGACATGCAAAGTTTGACTAATAATCAACTAGACATGGTAAATCAACTACTACTGGTTAATCAAGAGTTGGACAGAAAAGATATGGAAATCAACCAACTAAGGTTTGAAAATGATCAATTAAGGAATGAACTTATATCTGAAAAGAAAATCAATGAAAGGATGAACAAACCTAATGAAGCTACAAAATATTTTGAAGAACTGTTAAGGTCACCTAGAAGATCTGATGATAGATCTGGAATTGGACTAAATGAACATGTTTCATCTACTAAAGAAGGAGAATCATCAAAGAATGGAGAACAGAAGAATGCAAAACCAAAGAATAACAAGCCCACATGCCATCACTATGGAAAGCCAGGGCATACAACCAACATATGCAGAATTAAACATGGTAAGATTGATTCTACACCTAAGTTCAATGGACATTGCTTTAACTGTAAGAAACATGGGGCTGAACCCAAAATAGTGGTTACACTTTTTTGCTTGAATGGACACTGAACTCTACTTTTTGAAAAAAACTTTCAGATTCAGATGCATATTACCGTTAAACCATTTGAAATTGGAAGATGAAGTAAATTAGAGTCTTTTAAAATTTTCTATCTACATTCTAAATATATTTTTTATTTTTATTTTTGGATTTATTTGAATTATTTTTTCTTTCTCCCACGAAAACTGGTATGTTGCAGAAAATGTCATTGTCAAAGAGTTACTTGGTTTTCATAGAGCATAATTTTTTTTCTAAAATAGATATTAATTTGATTCTTTCCAATTTAGTTTTGTAACTTCCATACAAAGGGCATGCAATTTTTTTTATGACTTTATCACTATTATTGGATATTTTATTAACGTCTAAAGTTGACTAAACTGTAATTTTAAACATACCTTGACTACATAGCTTATAACTTGTCATGTATTTGTCCAATTTCATTTTTATTTTTTTCATAGAAAGAGAACTTCAATACCTAGGGCATAGATAGTTTTTAGAAATTTTTTTCTCTCATTTACTATTTTTCCATAAGTGTCAAACATAGAGGTAGACATATGGTGAAATATCTATGTTTAGTAAAACTTAAAATACAAAGTCATAATAAACTTAATATACATTAACATTATAATCATTGGAAATATTTTTCTCAATAGTACCTTACTAAATAGATAGGTTTGTCAAATGGATTCATTTGATATGCCAAAAGATAAATTCAAAGTGATGTTTTATCAGCATTTTAATAGGTGCGAAGGAGACTCCATTGTAGGTATGAATGATGAGTATGGATGTTATATCAATGTTTTTATTATCTAAGAGCCTTTGAGATAACCATTTATAATTAATTCCTTCAAATGGAACTTCTAAAGGCTTAAATCATCATATTTTATTAAAAATGTGTTATTTCAACAAAAATCAACATGTCTAAAAAAGTGTAACCCACTATTGTAGGGTCACCCATGGACATCAGGCACATGAATGTAGGTCTAACATTAGTAACCCACCTACCTCACCTAAGTTTCAAGGCAATTATTTTAACTGTCAGAAGTATGGGCATAGAGAATTTGAATGCAGGTCTAAACCAAGATGGTCATCAAGTGAATAGTCTAAGTCACCTGTGAAGAACAACTCATACAATTGGGACTACAACACATGGTACAGTTGTCACTATTATGGAAAATATGGACACATTGGAAAAAATTGCATGAAGACTCATTTCAAAGGCAGATCCAAAAGATGGATGAATGGAAGCATGGTATGTTACAAATGTAATAAGATAGGTCATCTTAAGAAAGACTGTAGATCACCTATGTCGAGCAATGATCAGAATCAAAATGAAGATATCCATGAAAATTTGAAAAATCAGATGGACAAGACATGGAAGAAGAAAGAAGAAGGAAGCACTAGTGAAGCTAGCACATCTGAGGTCACCCAATCTGATGGATTAGGTGATCACATTTCTTCTAACTAAGCATAGAAGGAATGCTAGGAACTGAATTTTACAAAGCTTTATTTTACATTGGTTCCTAACACAAAGATTGAGTAGAAGTCCAATCTACATAGTTAAAGATGCATTAGGACATATCTGAGTGAAATAGAAAACTTTATCTTTGATGTCGAGTGACAATATTCTGACTGAGATATCAGTATATGCCGAGCACCTGTTATGGCCAAGATTCTATAGGTACCAAGCTATGCCATAACGGTTATTTTAACCAAGCTTGTGTTAGCCGAGGTTAGCATGAGTTTGCTGAGACATTTGTATGCCACTTACAAATTTTGTACGAAGCATTTATGAGGCCCTAATTTTACTTTTCAAAATCTATAAAGCGAAAAGTTGCCTCTCATTTCATTTCACCTAGTGAATTGAGATTTCTTTGAGTGATTTAAAGTGTGAGCAACCAATTTATCAAAGATGATTCTGAATCTCTATAGTGTGTCATTGGCAAAAAACATCTACAGGGTACTTACAAGAAAAAGGTACATTACCGAGCATACATTTCCTTTCAAAATTTTAATTTGAAATGGCATCATCGTCTGCTACGATGAAGAAACAAGGGATGGAGGTTTCCAACGCACAACTGGTAAGAAATGAAGTTTGCAAGCCATGAATTTTTAAGACAATTTCAGAATCCATGATTAAAGGAGATTTGACTGGAGCCCTATCTTCAATTCCAAAAAATGTGTTGATGATGAATGACATTAGGTCATGTTATATGTGCAAAATTGGGGAAATCAGAGATTACAAGATCAGGGAAGCGTATGACAAGTTATGTGTTAACGGAGTGTTGAAGCTGAAGTACAAATCAGTTGCTGAACAAGGGTTAGTGTATGCCCTAGATTTCTCATAGAATTTTAAGGTTGAATGGATAAAAATAGTGTTGAGTCAAGTACACGACATGCAACTATGGCTGGAAGATGGACCAGTGAGAATAACAAAGGAAATGATCCAATGAGTCACTGGATATCCTACGATTCAAGGAAAAAGGACAATGAAGTGTTCAAGCAAAGAAGAAATTCAGGCTAACACACAAGTAGTATGGAACAAATGAGGAATGATGATCTCTACCATTACCGATCTGGAGATTGACTTTTCTGTTAGGGTTATCTCACACAAGTTCTACCAATCTAGTCAGTTGGACAGTGTCCCCTATATGGCAGTGGACCGGGCATGGAAAATCATTAAGAAAGGGAACACGTATGATCTTTTCGAGCTCTAGCTGACTCAACTTGTTGAGAACCTCAACTCTATCTAGACTACAAAGAACTCAATGTGTAAGTTTGGCTCTTTGCTAATCTGTCTATTCTTTTATGTAAAGAAGAGTTTTCCTACTCATGGAGGTGTGATATGGGATAAGAAGAAACCCATTACTATGCAAATCAATGAGTTCATAGGTCAGATAGGAGATAGTTTTAATGGAGTGATGGACAACTATTTTGTTGAATTTAAGAAGAAAATGAGGAAAAGGAGTAGAATCCTTGTGTCATTAGTTGAAAAGTACAGTAATGATATATGATTTCTAGTTGACACAGATTTCACATATGCACAAGCAGTCCTTCCTAGGGTTTCATGGCTCATGCCACTATCCTATGAAATTAATATAGATGAAGCTACTACTACCATCATAGCCCTCTTAGTCAAAAAAATTGATAGCAAGGCACCTTACTTTGGAACTTATGAAGAAGCCAAATCAAAAATCTCTATGGGTTTAACTACTACAACTTTAGAGAGGAAAAGAAAGAAGATAGTAAAGAATGTGGAGAAGTATGTGAAATAATCAGACAAGGATGCTCCACTAGAATTGACCCAAGGGTTGGGAGAAGATGAACCAAGTGAATCTAGTGATAGTGAAGAAGAAGAAGAAGAAACTCAAGTAGAAGAGAAGAAAGGAAAGAAACCAATAATTGTCAAGCCCCCAACCAAGAAAAGAATACTGAAATCTAAAGTGTCTTTGACACCTATGCTGAGGCCTAGAACAAGGGGAGAAACTACTGAAACTCCTAAGGTATCCCCTGCATCTAGTAAGAAAAAACTTACACAACCTAAGGTAGTGTCGAGTAAGGGAAACAAAAGGCCTAGAAGAAAACTTGTGTTGATACAAGAAGATGATGAGGAAACTGAAAGTGATGAAGAGGTGAAGAAGAAGATTGCACTATAGGATGTTAAAACTAATGTGGATGAAATATGCCATAAGATCAGAAATTCTGTAGGAGTGGATGACTTGAAAGAGTTAAAGTTTGGAAGTTTGAGTATAGGAGAGAAGGAAAAAGTTGAAGATGTTATTCTTGAAATGCTTTTCACTTTCAAGATGTTTCCTATTCAGTTGGAGAATCAAATCCGAAAGGAGCTGAGCAATAGGGTTGCACAAAAATAGGAATATGCCCTTAATACTGAAAAACAAATAAGGGAGAGAACCTTAGCACAAGTGGAATCAAGTCTCACCCCTGCCAACATAAAAAAAACTACGGAGAAATACCAGGCCAAATTTGATCCTAAGCTCAGAGCCTATCTAATCCTTCAACACAAGGTTGAGGATGTTGTACAGGAAAGTGTCAAGATTTGGAAGATAGTGTATGGATTGTTGATTGACAAAGATGGAGATATTGGTGCTAGTACATCTAAGGATGTCGAGCCTAAAATAGAACAAAGTGTAATGGAATCACCCATTCTAGAGACAGAAGCTCCCAAGGTAGAGGAAATTTAGAAGGAACCTGAAGTACACATTGTAGATATCACAGAGGATACATCAGTTAAGAATCTGGTATTAACCCAGGAAGACATACAGGATGAGAAAGCAAAAGACACATCTTTTCTAGGTAGTAACATAGTAAATTTTACAAGTCAAAGCTTATCCGATAATTTATGTGACATCAATTGGTAACACTACCCCACCAAATCTAAAGTTGTTACAGTTGATCTATTAGCCATTATAAGTACTACTGAGGAACCAGAGAAGCCGGCACTAGTTATTCAACCCACATCTACCGAGGAGATCCACCAATAAAAAGAGGAGAAGTTGAAAGAAAAAGCTACTAGTCCTTATGTGGAGGATAAGGAAACTGAGGGAAAAGAAGGAAAAGACAAAGCTATTGAGGTACAGGAGCCTATAGAATAAGAAGCAATACAAGCTCTTGTACATATGCTGAGTGGAAGCACACCGAAGAAGCCACACAAGAAGAAAATAAAAGTCTTTTCACCAGAGGTAACCATTGATGAAGTTATTGTTATTCCTAAATGGGATACTGATAACTTATCCTATGAGAAAATATAGGTATTGAAAGATTTATTGTCAAGGAAAAGTAGACAAGAAGAATTGAGAAGAGAACATCAGTAGAAATAGGTTCTATATGAAATCAAAGATATATTTAATGATGTTTATGAGTTGTCAGATGTAAATAGTTCCACTCCCATATTGGAACAACTTGTACATATTGTTTAGAAGGTGAATAATGAAGTGAGTAGCGCCAATGATAAATTGTTTGAGTGGTCGGAAAGAAAGTTTGAGACCAAAATGCTGGAGAAAGTATCTATCGAGATTGCAGTTAAACAGGTCACATTTTCTACTTTGGTAGCAAAGACTGAAGAAGTAATTATAAATGCAAACTCTCTACTCACCAAACTATGCAATATAGAATAGTTCATTGAGGAGAACCAATGATTGATCAATCAACTACAACAAGAACTAAAATCCACCTGTTAGTCCTTAAGTGTTGATCTAGAACATAGTTCCAACCATTATGTCAAGATCATGCATACTCAAGGAAAGATAGCTGAGCTAATGGCTAATGATGGAAAGATTAGATCTTGCCTACTTTCTATGCAAACAATTTTAAAACCTCAGCTGGAGGCATTACAGAGAAAGTTGGTCAAGGCTAAGGAATTAACTCAAAGGGATCTGAATCTGTCTACTGCAGAGAGCCTAATCAATCTAGTTGTCAAGCTAGAAGTGTAGTTTGAAGTTTTAACCATTGCTACTGGAGGATGGGAAACTACACTACACATGGTTATGATGCTGTACAAACCATTTCTAGAGAAGCATTTTGAAATCCCCACTCCAGATGACATTCATCATGTCAAAATCAAGGGGGAAGTAAAATGACATGACATAACAAAGAGGGAGGTAACCAAATTTTTTGAAATTTTTTGAATGTATATATATCTCAAGGGGAGTATTTTTCTTATACTACATATTTTTGTAAAGGGAAATGTAATGTCATGAAAAAGTATTTTTGACACTAATGTCAAAGGGGGAGATTGTAGATCTCTATAGTTTTGTTGACTATTAGTGACCCACACTTAGTCATTTATCTAGGCAATGATGGTCGGTCATCACTGCGACTGAGTCATTATGTAAAGGTCAAGCTATGTAATGTTTACTTACCAAGTAGTAGTACTGTTGAGTAAACTTATGGTCACTATGTATTTTTTGTAGTATACCAAGTCTAGTTTTGTTGAGTCTTATATGCAATGATTTCCGAGTGCCAAAGTTATCAACATATGCCGAGTACAGTGAATGTCAAGTATTAGGAACTGCATTTGCCGAGTCAACCAGAGAATGACATAAGAGTTTGTTTTGGCACAGTGATCAAGGTAAACAGTTTTGGCCAACATTCATGTTTTTTATTTTGTTTGTTGAGATAATTGCGAAGGTAATTACACATCTACTTAGCAATCATTAATCCCTATATAATACCTAGAACTAATCAGAAATTAGTAAGGTTTAAGTGGCAAAAGGAATTAATCTGAACCGTAGATCTCAAAGCAGAAAGATGTTTTGTTGATTATATAAGGTCAAGATCTAAACCCTAAAACATAGTAGCGAGGGATAGAGAATGTGAAGGGAATAAGTAGATAGGTATGATTCAGTGAAGAGAAGTATTCAGATAGAGTTCAGTGACTGAGCTAAGAAGTGAAATCACATAAAAGAGATAAATCTGATAGATGATATCAACATCATACAATAAAGAGAAGATTTGTAATGTACATACAGTGCAAACCAAAAGGTCAGGTACCAAGACATTCTAGCCAGTGTATCAGGGTAAATCTCTTAATCGAGTAGTCCTAACAGAATTTTTGTAATCTCTTAACCTAGTGCTTAATTTTTTGTAAGTTTCAAATCCTTTAACAAGGTAGACTGTATAAGTCTTTAGCTTTTAACAGGGCAGACCCCTCATAGGGTAGATCAAGTTTTGATCAAATTTTGTAAGCCCTAATAGGAAAATTTATTACTACATTAGTGAAGATTTGTGGGTGTCATCCCCACCCCAGTTTTACCTTTCAAGGGTTTCTGGGTAACCAAAATCTTTATGTTATGAAGGCTTACATGGATGATATTTAGTTTGTTAGTTATTTGATTATGATAAAGTATTATTGATGCTATGCAAAAGTTTTATTTCTATAAGAATGGTTTAGTAGGTGATATCTGATTCACCCCCCCTCTCAGTATCACATTTCCAAATTATATTTCCAACACCTAATCCCAACAAAACAATAAAATATGTAGCAGATGACATTTTTGGGGAACAAATTGGCTTCAAATTTTTTAAAACTAGTAATAATAAATAGATGCGTTCAAATTCTCACAAGAGTCGGGAAAACAAAATCACGTTACCTTAGTGTCGAATCTGCAGTGCCGAATCCACCCTTCAAATTACCTCAATGAGCTTCCAATACACAGTGGCGATGAGGTTTCGCGTGCTGCAACCTTGAAAAAATTCATTGTGGTAATAATGAAATGAAATCTTTTTTTTAAGTTATGTCCGTGTTCATCAAAAGTTTGACATACATAGTATTGGTCAAACTTTCGATGAATACGGGCATGGATTAAAAAAAAATGAAAGTTTTCCTTCTATAATCCAACTAACCAAAACTTTTTTATTTCATGGTCAAAAATTTTGGTAGAAAAACTAGGTCAAATGTATTGGTGTTTCTATCTTCAAAATTATTTCCCTAGTGTCGGTAAAGTGAACTAGTCTACCGATAAACTAATCACAGTAAAATATTTTGATATGATGAACAATTTAGGAGATAACATGAATAATGTTCTAGATGAATATTTTGAATATTTTAAGGTTAAGATGAATCTACGAGATAGGATTCTCATTTCCTTAGTAGATAAATAAGAAGAGGATGTATATTTTCTTGTGGACACCGACCACATTTTCGTAAAGGTTGTGGAGCCTAGAACTAAATGGGTTGTGCCCATGGGATATGAAATGGATATTGATTTTGCCTCCAAATCAATCATGGCTCTCTTAGCCACACCAAAGGAAAAGAATGCAAAAAGGTTTGGAATCTATGCTGAAGCAAAATCAAGAATCAAAATAGGTCTTGTCATCAGCAAAATAACCAGAAAAGCCAAGAAAATGAAGAAAAATTTAATTGAAAAGTTTGAAGATGAATCTGATGAGTCACCGATTGAGACTACAACCAAAGGTCAATTACTATTGACTGACAAAGCACACAATAGTGAGGAAACAGAGTCCAACAATGAGAAAGATTCCATACTAGTTTCCCCCATTCCAACTCCAAAGAAGAAGCAGTTGTCAGTGCAATCAAGAGAACAAACAAGGTCAACAACTGCAACTTCATCACCTTTGAAAAAGGGAGTTTCAAAGATCTCTAAGCCTAAGGCTGCCTCACCAACAAAGACTTACTCTAAAAGAGGAACCAGGAAGCAATTGCACTGAAGAAAAGGAGAAAACTCATAAGAGGTAAGGAAGATCTTGAGGAAGATGAAAATGATAATGAACAATTCAAGGTGGTCAGCAACAAAGAAAGGTCAATTGATGAGGTTGTTGCATATATAATTGAGAATGGAGATCTCACAGATCCGGAACTCAGTCAGTTTGATAATATGTCTATCGAGGACCAAAATAAAATTGAGGAAGCGGTCATTCGGATGATGATATGCTTCAAATGAGTTCCATTGGAGTTTGGCCAACCACTACCCAAGGCACTAGAAGAGAGAATAAATCAGAAGTGGTCCTATGCCCTAGACACCGAGAAGAAAATGAGGGAAAAAGCCCTAGTTGATGTAGCACCAAATTTATCTCTTGATAAAATTAAGGATTATATGGACACTTATTATAAGAGATTCAAAGTAAAAGGCCGGGCCATGCGATTATTAGATAAAAATTTGGTAGATATTGATGAGTCTGGTCAACTCATCTAGACATCAATTATTACAGCTAAAGAGCAAGCTGAGAAAAATGCATTTCTAAATTTGTCTAAGAAGCGACAAAAGTCAAAAGGAAAAGGTATATACATTGATGATGATTTGACAAAGAAGACTAAAGAGAAAGATGTACCACTTACTGAGGTAATTGATACAACACTTATCAATGAGAAAATAAGAGATTCACAAGATACACCAGATCTAGTAAAGATCTAAATCACAGAGAATAACACAACAAATGTCTTCATTGAAGATATTACAAATGGTGATCCTGATGACAGGGATGATGATGAGGATATAAATATAGCAGAAGAAACAAATCAAGATGAAGGTATTTCTACCAAGTCTGCCATCACATCTTTACCAGGTGAGATTCCTATACTTGTAGAAGCTGTTGAAATAATAACAAAGGAACAACCCGAAGGCTCAAACCCCAAGCAACCAGAATGCCCTATTTGTCATATTAGTAGATATCAATCAAATCGAATAACAAAAAAGGTCCTCGCAAGGTTCTTCGATTTATTCCCATTATTCCATGTCTGCAACGATTATTCAGGTGCAATAGCTTGGCACAATTTATGGATTACCATGTACACAATAGAAGTCAAGATGACATTATATGAATGCCTATGGATGGTTTGGCATTTAAGGAAATAGAGGAAAAATGGCCACACTTTAAAGAAGAACCTCGTAATCTCAAGCTTTCATTGGCAGCGGATGGTGTCAATCCATTTGGAGAGATGAGATCTACTTACTTGGTGTGGCCTATTTTTGTTATCAACAATAACATTCCTCCTTGGTTGTCCATAAAGAGGGAGCACATAATGTTGGCACTGATTGTTTTAGGTATTTTTTTATTTAATAGTCATCTAAATTAATTTATTATAAATAATCCATCAAAATGGTCATAATAATTATGTAATATTTTTGTCCATTCAACTAGGTAAGTACCAAGTTAAAGATATCAATTTATATATTGATCCCCTTATTGACGAGTTGATGGTGTTATGGAATAGGGTCACTATGTATGACATCTCTAGACCAATAGGACAAAGACAATTTCAATTCCATACAATGCTTGTATGGACAATACATGATGCCCTTAGGCTAACACATTTTTGTGGTATGTTCTCTTCTTAACACATCTTTTTTGGTATGTTATAGTGCTAACACAAAGTTAACATATTTAATCCAATTATACATGATCTTGTAGGTCTTCAGACAAAGAGAAAATTTGCATGTCTAGTTTGTGGTCCAAAGATGAAATCTCGTCATTCAAAAAGTTTAAGAAAGCAGGTGTTCGATGAGAATAGACACTTTCTCCACATAAATCATAAGTACCGAATTACTGAAAAACATCTTTTCAATGGGAGAATGACACCTCACCTATGGAAGTTGGTATACAATAAAATAAATCGTTAAGGTAATGTCATTCCATCTGATGGTTTTTGTTTCAAATTTATATTTTGATATTGTGTTTTGTTTACTGATGATGTAATTGATGCTTGTGAAGGTTGTCAAGACATCAATGACCAACTTTCAAAAGGACTAAAAAGTTATCCTACGTAATTTAGTAGGTTTCCGTACTACGAGCACCTCCCAATCGTGCATTTGTTTGATCCTATGCATATTGGAAAGAATGTAACAGAGACATTATGGAAAATCTTGGATGGAAGGTGTGACAAAGACAAAATTGTCAAAATTTGTAGTGACATTGAAGAATCCAACCATGCAATGAAAAATGTCATTCGATCAAATAACAATGAAGACCAAATTGATACAAGTGCCCTTAGTTGGTTATTGTTGGAGCAGCAAAGCAATGCTATAAAAGAAGTCATAAAAAAATATGATTTCCCATAGGATTTGTTGCGAACATAAATGATCTCATATCAAAGAAAAGTGAATTTGGGCTAGGGATGAAAACACATGATTGGCATACATTTATTAAAGTAATTCATGTTATTTTGTATTCACTATATATTTGTATACTGCATGTAGTTTTCATTGCATTCATTTATAAAATATTGACAAGATCATTTTACAAATATTGCAGTACGTTCTACCTCTATCTCTCCCACACCACTTCGCCAACAGTGTCAAACAAGTTATATATGATCTTGGAAAATACATGAGGTGGTTGTCATTGAAAGAAATCAATAAAGAAGATATAAAATATTGAAAGAGAAAAATTCCTCTTCTTATGTATGAAATGCAAAAGTGTCTACCTTCAACTTTTTTCAATGCACAAGAACACTACCTCATACATCAATTTGAGGAGATTGAATTGTGTGGACCTGTACCAACTAGGTCAATGTGGATGGTTGAGAGGCACTTGAAATTTTTGAAAGGCTTGGTTCAGTAGAGAGCACATCCTGAGGGTTCTATGGTGGAGGGATATATGGTATACCAGACCATGGTGTACATTAGTGAACATCTTCCTAAGTTTGCAGTAAAGATCCATGTAGATCATATTTGGGATCCCAACTCCATTAACAAATTCAAAGGGGAGTACTTGATGGGCAAAGGTAGATTGAGAAAAGTGAGAGGTAAATCTAAGATGTTATTGTAGTTAATTAATTCTTATAAATTTTTAATATAAGTTATTTATAATTGGTGTATTTTGTTTATACAGTTGGTCGAGAGTGGGATGCAATACATTTGTACATTGCGAACAATCTTGATTGGATGACGGTATGGATTGAACGATGTCAACAAAATGGTTTCTCATTAACATGGGAAGGTGTTGCTTCATTGGTTAGAGAAGCTCATCGTAATGGAGATTCTAATGTTACGCCAATGGTAATTGATCTAGCATATGGTTTAAGAGGTAGAGAGGTACGTACAAGTTTATTAATGATCATGACTTGTATGTTTCGTATCAACTCACGATGCAAATAATTTACACACTTGAAAAATTGCAGGTCAAGCACCACAAAGCTATGTACTATCATGGCCACAAATTTTGCATAAAAAATTTGGATGACACAAAGAAAACTTATGATTCTGGGATAACTACAGTTTTTGAGGTCACTAATATATCATCTATAAATGACATACATCCTCAACAATCTAAAAATCAATACTATGGCATCTTGGATGATATAATTGAGTGCAACTTTAACTCCTTCAAAGTAGTTCTATTCATCGTCAAAAGGTATAGGCTACGAATGAATCAAAATGATCAAGATAGAACTGTTATTCAACATGATAATGGATTTACAGTGATTAATACAAGGTCATTTGAGCCAGTTGAAGATGAGCCCTATGTTCTTCCAAGTGAATGTGAGAAAGTGTTTTACTTAGAGGTTCCACATAAACAGGGTTGGTCATTTGTTGTTAGACATGATCCAAGAGGAAGGCCGATAAAGTATAATGTTATGGAAGAAGAAGATATTGAAGATGATGAAGAAGCCGATGATGAAGATCAAGATGATGGTGATGATGATGATGATGATGGTGATGATGATGATGATGATGATGATGATGATGATGATGATGGTGATGGTGATGGTGATGATGGCGATGATGATGGTGATGATGGCGATGATGATGATGATGATGATGATGATGATGATGATGATGATGATGATGATGATGAAGAAGAAGAAGATGATCAATGACATGATTGACATGATTTATTAATTTCAATTGTAATGATTACATATTTATTGTGTTCAATTCTAATGATTAGCACAACATATGTGATTTATAATTACCAATATTTTTCTTATGATGCTCAATTAATTGCTACTGATACATGTATATATTGTGTTTGATTATCACCCTTTTTGCAAATAGGCAATTGACTACAGACATCGTCACCCCTTCTGTTGACGATCTTGCATTCCATATATAAGGTAAATTTGTTCATGTTTATGATGTTGCATATTGTTCATGTTATCTTCTAAGTTATTTGTAGCATACGCATCATGTAATTTTTAGCTAACTTAAGATAAATGATTAACATATGAAGGAAATTTAACCCCTTTGGCATGGATTGTGCACAATGACATGGATCAGTAGGTATAAGTCAATAAATAAACATAATTTTCTTATATTCTTCTTATTTATCCTTGGAGATTTGTGACATGGCTTAACCACCTCCCGTGGATCGGGTTAAATCTGGCATTTGTATCGAGCATTGACAGTTTGAGCTTTTGGTGCAATGGCAAATGATTCCAACAATTGGTATCAGAGCCTTGGGTCATAGGTTCAAGTCTCCCTTTAGTGGGTGTTGAAGGCTTAGTCAGTGCTGAGGGGGAGATTTTTGACATGGTGGTCAGCACCTCCTTGGAGATTCATGACATGGCTTAACCACCTCCCGTGGATCGGGTTAAATTTGGCATTTGTATCGGGCATTGATAGTTTGAGCTTTTGGTGCAACGACAAATGATTCCAACATTATATACAATGGAAAGAAAATGATCAAAGTAAAAGATTTGCAATGTACATTGATGGGAGACAAAAAGAAACAGGTAATATTGCGGGTTTTATAAATAGTACGTGACCTTCCTCAACTAATAAGCAACCCAATTTCATATTTGAGCCGCGTGAGGGGAATCAAGTTTTTGTATGTGCGATAAAATCAATAAGTGCAGGAGAAGAACTGCTAATAGATTACCATTTAAATTGCATAGATACAAACAAAGTTACTATCATGAGGGTGGTAAGTACTATATACCATTTTATTAATAAGTTTGTTTTGCTAAGTCTATTGCTTTCAGTTCGCTGAAGTTTTTATATTTAATCTTTGTCACAGGACAATATGGATCCCACACATGATAGAGGCCATGAGGATGCTCCTCCCACCCATTCTTCAGCAAGGGTAAACCTTATTGAAATTGTACAAATTAGATAGTTGAAAAATGTTATATTATTACGTTATTTTATTTATAGTTTTGGAGTTTTTATGATAGTTTTACTGATATTCCTATCACAATTTGAAGTTCAGGATAGGGGAAAAGCACATGCAGTAAGTACAGAGGCAATAGCTACCCCTTCTCATGTTGATATCACATAAATGCCTAATGTAACAATTATGTTGAGGAAAAAATTAAAAAAAATCAATTTAGAAATAATGAGATTTTTGGATGAAGCAAATATTCCAACCGAGGAGATGCTAAAGAGGCTATCTGAATTGAAAGTACAAGCACGTTGTTATGAAGTAAGCAGTAATGAATCTTTAGTTATAACAAAAGTTCAATAAAGGTTTATATTTTATACTCTTTTATGTTGTGAAGTAAAATATGTAACATGTGTTCTTGTTACAAGAATTTTTGGCAACTGATCTAGAACCTGGTCAAGGACAATGCGGTGAGGCCGGTACTAGCAGAGATCCGACTGCCTCAAGTAAAATAATCCTTTAGTTGACAAGTTACAAGGAATTTTTTCTTTGGAACATTCAAAAAATTCTTAAGTTAACTCTTACTTTTATTATTTCAGAATGTCTTTGCTAACAATGTATTGTTTAGGTCATCAAGTGCAGGAGACTCCTCCTAGGAGGTCGACAGACATCCATTCAAGATTGCTGAGTGCAATGTCAGCAACAAGGGGCATGCAAACATCGACACCTTCACAGTCTATGCTAGCTGGTAAATCCTTGTTTTTCTATATTTGGTTTTGTGTTAATTATGATTTGATAATTTGTACTTTAATCTTGGGTGCATCACATAGTGGATTATTTTTTTGGAGTAGGAGATACACTGGTGGCACCATTTGGTACACCAGATACAGATCATAGTACATGTATTGGTGATAATTCACCATCATTTCCTGGATCTACCCATGTTTCTAGCACGGGAGTTATGCAGACATCATTGTTGATTGACGATAATGAATCGATGCCTTTAAAATGTCCTAAGCTTCCAGGTACTTTAAATAATTATTTTTTATATTGTAATATGCATTTACCTATTCATAACAAGTTTTGGATTGATTATCCCATGACATTTTTTGCAGGAAATGATTCATTTTATAAGACGCTTTATGACCTCGCATTGCATATATTCGGGGCCCACCATACGTACAAGGTGGAACATCATAAGTGAACTAACTTTATCCCACTATTTTTTTTTCATATAATTAATTGGTACAGTATTTTTCCTTTCATTCAGGTCTTTTCTTTTACTATATCTAACAATTTTGTGTTTTTTCTTAAAAGGTGGAACTTGCAAGACAAAAAATTAAAAGATCAGCTCATTGAAGATTTAGAGCATGAGTTTGGTAATAATATTATTGACGAGAAGAAAATTTTAGAAAGAACTTGCAAACATCTTAAGACTGTGAGGGACTCATATAGAAAGAGTCTCGTCCAAAACCCAAAGTACGAGTGTCCTCCCTTTATTCTAGTGAGGGATTGGAATGAATTCATTTTGGATGCAAAGGAGAAAGGGGATGCTCAAAGATGAATTACACCAACAAATGAGAGAAGAGGGTATGCAATAGTATTAACTACTAGTACAATGTAATAATGCACTAATTAGTGATCTTTATATCTATATCATCTAACATATTTCAAACTTTTCATAGGTTGCAGGACACATCAAAGGCAACAAAGACTAGGCTGCAAAAGATTGGGTAGCACAGACTTGGCTCTAGTGGATATTCCAAAATTAAAGCATGAATTGTAAGTAGCAGTAAATGAATTGCAGAGAAAAATTATTTATAAAATGCAAATAATTTTGTTTAATCAAAAAATGCAGGGCTCTGAATTTAATGTAGAGGCCACAACAGAACACAAAAAAATTGCCTTCAAGGAAGGCTATCAAGCCATGGTTGAACGCCAACGGCAAGCTTCCACTGGCCCAACTGAATAGTCTCCTTCATCATGTGCATAGGTAAATATGCCAAAAAATATATTAGAAATTGAATACTTGAGAAACAATCTATTTGACAATAATGTGCATGACATTGCAATACAACCTCTTAATCATGACACAGATCATATGCCGAATGATGAAGCCCCTGATGTGCATTGTACTATCAATGGAGGTTCTCATTTGCTATTTAAAACTAATTATGTAATTATTAATACAATTTAACATCTTAAATTGAACTTGGTGTAACCTTTTTGTGTATATTTTAGAGGATATAGAATCATGTCATGCTGAACGAGTGCTGGAGGATGTTCAGAATGATCACCATGTAGATCATGTGGCACATTCAGGTAAAGAAAATCTATGTTTTGTTCTTTTAAATTAATTTTTTGATTTATAGTTCTTTTACCTAAATAAATACTTGTAATTCACTAATATAAAATGGTGTGAATTTAACTCATGAAGCAGTTGTTATTGCATCGGACCCCCCTTTGGCGCAATGGCCTTGTGTTCCTAAACAGATGAGGAGGAGACATGCATTGGAATTAGAATTAGTAGAGGAGGGGAATGATGAGGACATTGATCTTCCTCTTAGAAATTACATGATTAAAAAAAATAGCAAGAAACCCAAAAAGAAATGATTATAATTAACATTTTTTGCTAATGAAAGAACATTGTCTTAATGGATGTAATTTTGTACTAGTAATGTTGATGAATGATGTGTTAATGAATTCTTCATGAATGTTGTGTGTTAATGAATTTTATGTGTTAATGAATTATTCATTAATGTTGTGTGTTAATTAATTATTCATGAATGTTGTGTGTTAATGAATTTTATGTGTTAATGAATGTTATCATGTGATTATAATGATTGAATGTTATATTTCAAAAATGGATGAATGAATGAATAAATGAATGTTATTAAATGTTAATGGGGAATTTAGAGTGATGTTAGGGGGGGGGGAGGGGCCAAATGAGCTTCCACCTTCATGTGGTTGGCCTTGTTTAGTAGAGAATATTAAACTATTCTCAAAAGCAAGTGAAGCTCAAACTTTAAAGATAAGCTTAGAGTTAATAGTGACGACCAATTAGCAAGTTGAAATGAAGTTCTTCGTTATAGGTACCTTTTTAGTTTTTAAAGCACAATGTCATGTTTTAATATTGTGTAGTTTTTTTCTTATGTCAAAGTACTCTTTTACTATAAGAACATAATTTATGACCATTTTAGTAACTATTCTAACATCGCTTTATGAAAAATCCTATTTTGGCAAAGATGGCAATACGTGGTGTTGTCTATTCCTTGGGAGATTGGATTGCACAGGTCTGTATCTCAAAATCATTTGCATGTGGCAGAAATGCATACTTACAACCATTTCATTCTACATTTAAAAACATTGATGACACTCTAGACACAAAATAATGCTCATGATGTTGACTTGATAGTGCTATGAAGGCAAACCAATTTTTGAATTTGATCAAACCCAGATGTTCAGATCTGGTCTCCTTGGATTTAGTCTTCATGGTTCTTTGTCTCATTATTACTATTATCCTAGTGAGGTAACACCTTTGCCTTCTTTCTTAGTCTCTTACAGTTCATACTTGTTTAATTTGAATAATTTTTGAGTTCCTTGCAAAAAGGGTTTAACAAACAAATATGGGTATATAGGCTCTATTTCCTTTCCAGGATTGGTGGGTGGTGCTTGCAAAAGTGGCCTTTGATCAAACTATCAAAATTAATGCCATATGTTGCTTACATTTGATTAATTTTCCATATTAATTACTCTCTTCAATTGTATTACAAACTTTTTCCTTAAGCATGCGTGATGCAAACTTGTAACACCTCTTTTTTCCATATGTAATCATGATGCTCTATTTCTTGGTAGTTGTGACTCTTAATGATTAAACCATCTCTTGATCATGTTATTGCACTTGATATATGACTATTTCATGTAGGTGCCTTGGTTTATCTCTTATCTCTAGTTGAACATACTACAATTATTTATTATCCTTGTATGCATGTCATGGTCTGATCTATGTTCCCTTTTAAGCTGGTCTCTTTGTATGTGACTGCCCTACTAGCATTGTTTCCTCATCACTGTGATGTGCACTATCCACATCTATTTGCATGATTAAACTATTTAATTTACTGGATACCCAATCAGCATTATCATTTTCTTCTTTTATTCATTCATTTGGAGTTGTATTTAGAGGTAGATATTTGTTGTTGATTTCATGTTTATCTATTACGTATGCTATTTAATATAGAAAAATAGAATCATCCATGAATTTAGAAAGAAAGAAGAAGATTCGCTAACTAATTCTGAGGATTAATAAAAACAAATTTCTATAACAAGGCTTCAGAATACAAATAAATACCTGTGATGTCTTATCTAAAATACTGAAAGCTTTTTAGTGGCCTGATAAGAACTTATCTTGATTTTATTTTTGTACTTTCTTGAAGTGTGATTTGTCTCTTATGTTTTTGATTGGCTTTTCAGGTTGTATTTGCTATTCTATACCTCAAAATCAGAGAGCGTATGATTGTCTACTTTTCTTTCATCATTATATTTGTATATATTCAATATTCAAACTAAAATGGTTCTTTTGTTTTCAGGGATGGACCCTCTATGAGATTGTCAGATATGCTCCTATGCATAACTGGATTGCGTATGAAGAGGCCTTGAAGACAAATCCTATTTTGGCATAGATGGCGATAACTGGTGCTATCTATTCCTTGGGAGATTGGATTGCACAGGTCTGTATCTCAAAATCATTTATCTGTATCCTTGTATGCATGTCATGGTCTGATCTATGTTCCCTCTTAATTTCTAATGTCATTGTGTGATGGTTAAATTGCAGTAGTGTGATTCTTTCCATCATGTTCAAACCCCCACTCCTTGATCTTGACTTTTGGCTTGACTTCTCTTTGCAACATGAACACCTGCTTCTGTTTGCAACATGAACACATGCAAATATTTAACTTTAGGAAATGAGGCTAAGGGTTACCAATAGCTTATGCTTGAGAAGGGAACATTACAAACACCATCAAAAGTTAATTACAAATAACATGACCAAATCAGAATATGTAGAAAAAGCAAATCAATATTGAGAATAAACATCACTTAGAAAAATAGAAAAATAAAATCTATTTTAAAAAACCTTTTAATAGAATTCCTTTATTAAGGTTATCTAAGTAAAATTGCCTGAACATATCTCTCCATAATCTCTGACAATGAACCACCCAATTACTATCTCATTCACTGATGGGTACTACAACTAGGTTCAGTTAATGGTACTTAGGTCCACCATTGGTGGTGACTAACTGAAACTAACTGGGTATCTAACTGAAACAAATAAACAATGCTAACTTTGTCCTAAATCTGACTTAATAGACAAGACCTTCATTCCCTAACTACTTGTTGGTGAAAATTCCATTCAATTATCAGATTAAAAAGAAAAATTACAAGTCCTCCCTCCTAGAATTTTCTTGCCTTAAAGAAAACACAACTGAGTAATCTAGATGTCAACCACTTCCCAAGAAAAATCATACAACACTTTGTACTATGCCTACTGGTGTTATCTCATATTTATCCTGACAGGTTTTGTTTGTCATTGCATCAGGGATTCCTTCCATTGAATCAATGAATTCAACATGTTTGCCCAAAATTCTCAAGCACAATCCATCAAGTGGATGAGTTGAAGTCTTGGTTTAAAGTTTTTATCTTGTGCAAGTGCCCATTAATTGGAGAAGCAGATTTCCCACCGCCAACAAGCTTTTCCTTTTGCTATACTACAGCTACTTTTTCCTCTACCATGGGCTTCCAAAGCCATACACATGCATTTGTGGGCCAATTATAAATCTGACTTCTAATAATCCTGCCTGCCTTGATTGCATAATTTTATCAAGATGTTTAAGATACAGATGAAGAAAATGTTCAAATAACCACGCTTGAAAGTCAAAAATTGATTTCTCCAGCAGGCCTCTTTGTAGTCTCCCTGCATGTTGTTGAATCCTACCAAGTTGCTGAAGAGCTCATTGTAGTGGCAACTGCTGATCCATTAACTACAGATTTAATGTTTGACCTTTTATGTGACTTGCTTGGGCCTAGTGTACCTAGCTAATATGAACTCTAAAACACTGTCAACTAGCACTTGCCTCTTTTTTGGAGAGCATGTTGGGATTTTATTGTATACTTTTCATTAGTGTACTCCCACTATGAATGCTTGCATTGTAATGACATGGTGTCAGACCGATGCAAAAATCCTTTACTAATATCTTTCTTATTATCTGAATGGTAATCCAAAGGGAAATCAAAACGTTCACCTTCCATTGCTGACTTGGAAATCTTCAAACACTTTGTAGCAGCACCCAAATTCTTAAGATAAAAATTATTAATAGAACAGGATTCAACTAAAGCATCCTTCATATATCTATGCCCATCAACAAGGCTACCTTGTTTACTATTCTCACGTGGCAACTGTTCCATCTTTTCAATGGTTGAAATCTTGACAAAGGTTTCCTGAACACTACTAGTAAACATTACAGTATATCTTTCAAATAGTGAATCTTTTCATTCAACATGCAGTACATATTTCTTCTATTTCAACTCTCTTGTTTTTTTATTCTAGCATCTTTTATTTTGAGACCTCTTTCCAAATATCTCCAAATAATTGTTAAAAGTTACTGCAGCCATGAAGTCTTCTGAATTTCTTTGATATTTCATATAGAGTATTTTTAACTACTCTAACCGATCTTTATTTTGCATGCTACTCTTTTGCTGCAACTAGCATTCCCATAGCTCAATTATTTTATATTGACTTCTCCAAATTTCCATTAGTGTATAGAACAATCTATCCTCTTTTGTTTTGTCAAAATACTCAAAATACCCTCCATGATTCACTGACCAGCAAGATCATAGCTCTAATATAACTGAACTAATTACACACAAAGGTAAATCTACAAAAGATTCTCACAATAATTAGTTCACCTTTGTATCAATTATTGTAGTGTACTATAACAAAAATAAAAAAGATATTTTCTAGGTTTACCTTGAGTGTGATTAGTACTATTATAGTCACCCATCTCTCTACATATTCCTTGACATTGCCTAATACTCTTAAGTACCCAATCCCTAAGTAAAGCTTCCTCAAAAACTAAATGCTATATTGTTGTAGTACCAAAAATTGGCACATTTCATAATTCCACCCATTACCTTCAAATAAAGGTCATACACCAGAAGTGTTACAAGAGGGGAAAAAAACTTGAACTATAGCTTCCTAGAATTTGAGATTCACATCCATTGCCCAATCCAATATAAAAAACTCCTAAATCTCTCTGTGACCCTAACTCGAGATAGCTACCAATGCCTCTACCATCCTCTTTTTCTTTTCTTTCCTCAGAATCTCAGATCATAAAATGGAAGGAGAGCCATTACTTCTCAGTGGAATTCATCAAATGTAGCATTACATATCTCAACATCTCAATTACTCGGTTGTGCAAGGTGATATTTAAGGCAATCTATGCCTCCTCTCACATGCATAGTTGCATATAACCATTCCTGGCCATGTACCTGATGCATCATAATTTCAAGTAGATTCCTTAGGCTTCACTTCTCTTGCTATTGCAATGAGTTGACAATGTTATTGCATCCCATTCTCCTTCTATGGCACTATATTTTACTCACTGCATTCGGTTTATTCCTAATGAATGGAACCGTGTCCTATTGATTAGATCTTTATTTACTTGATTGTTGATGTGAGCATGTATATGGCATTATGTTTATCTGTGGCCCATGAGCTGTGAGTTTAGACATCATTGTATTGCATACTTGTTCAGCATTTGATTTACCATGCCATGCTATGCTCTACCTCAGGTATTTATGCTTTTATAGGTCTTCATGTTGTTTGGCATTCATTGAACCATACAATATTGATATTGTTGTTTGTATTCGATGTAATGTTGATTTTCCATTACTACTCCATGATTATTGATGCTTGCTATTCTATATTTATGCCATCATGACATCATGTTATTCTTAAGAGACATCCTTCCATTACTTTTCCAATTGTGGCTTCTTTTAGTGTATACACCCATGTCATTTGGACACCATTAGTACACACCCAAATGCATGACAATGACTAACACAAGGCTGATTTTGTCAAACTCAATGTGTAAGTTAATTAATAAACATTATTTTACCTGGTAGAATATTCAAAATTTTGATGTGCTTAATCTAATGCTTGTAACAATAACATGACTCTATGTTGACTTATTTGATTTTGATGTCCATAACTAAAATATGTGGGGAAATACATTGTACAATATTTTCATTCATACATGGGTTTTATTTCTTTTGAAATATCTATCATAAATATCTTGGTAGGTGAGATTGATTATCATTTAAGCGAGTAATATTCTTCAAGAATCAAAAGGAAAAGATGGATATGTCAGAATTATTTAAGTGTAAGCAAATAAGAAAATGAATGTCAAGAGCTTCAAACCATATCAATTTTGAATATTTTTGAGTGCCACACAACTATTGACAGGGCTTGTTAGAATGATTTTTAACCGTCACATTTCTGGTCACATTTTTTTTTAACCAAAAGTTAGTATTGGTCGATTTTTCAACCTTTCCATATTACTATGTTCAACGAGAATGCTATGCATTTGACGGACCTTTCAACAAACTTTGGTGGACATTTTGACAAATGGATGGTCTCAATTTCAACCTTTACACCAGTAGAATCGATGAGAATGCTATGCATTCGACGTCAATTTCGATGAAGTTTGGTGGAAAGTTGGTCTCAATTTTGACAACAATGCCGACCAAAGTTTGTCTTAATTCTTCAAGTTCCAAGGGATTGATTTAGACGATAATTTGACCACTTGTAGGGTCAAAATTTTGATGATAATTTTCCCTGTAGAATAATTGATGAAAAAATATCGACCATAGTTTTAGTCATCTGTTCGACCAATTGCTATAGAAAATTTGACTAATTCTCATCGAAAAATAGGGTAAAATTTATTAGTGTTAGCATATTGGAATGTGTCTCTTTAGGATTTAGCAACTTATGTGTGTTACCCTTGGAGGATTTAGCATATTGAAAATTGAAAAATGCATGTCTCTTCAGGATTTAGAAACTTATGTGTGTTACCTTCAGAGGATTTAGCATATTGAAAATTGAAAAATGTGTGTATCTTCAGGATTTAGCAACTTATTTGCATTACCCTCAGAGGATTTAGCATATTGAAAATTGAAAAATGTGTGTCTCTTTAGGATTTAGCAACTTATGTGTGTTACCTTCAGAGGATTTAGCATATAAATGAAAAACTATAGTACAAGGGAGGCCCTATATATGCCCCCCTCCTTATCATGGTTGTCTACTAGACATGATAAGGAAGAGAAAGAGGATACCTACTTCACAATGTAAGGAGATATCCTGTTAACAAAAATGTACACTATGTTCTTAGCAAAAGGTATTGACCCCTACATCCAAGAGCATTGATAATCATGAAAATGATATATGTCACTTGTGGAAAAAGTATCCTCAAAGAAAGAGATCTTATCAACAAGACCCCCACCATAGAGGAATGCTTTAGATAAAATATCATCTTTCAAAGATAGATAAAACAGGAACAAAGATTCAATCATCAAGCCCCTTGCAAGGAAGAGGAATCTTTGGAATGAGGGAAATAACTCTAACATCGAAGCAAGTGTAAGAGTTTATAAAGAACATAATTTGCAAAATAAAGAAGAGGTGATGACCTAGGACACAACCTCTCCCATATAAAAGAGTATCCATAGTCAAAACCTCAGTCAATATAATGAAATAATATTGCAATATAAACAAATGCCACTAAGCTAAGGAAAGCAGATCCCTAGACAAAGAGAAGGAAGGAAGATCCTTTCCCCCTAGGGATGAAGACAAGGGATACCTTTGCAAAACAAATGTTTTAGGAAAGATATCTTGAATAGAATCTATGGATGATTATAAATATAATACAAAACCATAGAGAGATAGAAAAGAAAGAATGTCGATTAAGCTCAAGACACAATATATGAGAAAAGCATAATGGATCCTAGTAGACTGGATGAAAATACACCTCTTGCCCCCCAATCTAGAGACAAGAGGAGAAGAGATTTATATTATATCAAACTAAGGGGTATCCCCTATATCAAAATTATGAAGGAATTGTAAAACTACTCGAGAATAAGGTATAATTCCTAAAGAAACTCTTTCTCTAACATATAACTTGAAATGCACACAATCAACAAGTAATGGATTACGATAATGAAAAGGATATTTGTATTTGTATAGAGCATCTATCGACATAGGTCTAAAGATTTTTTTCACTAAAGAAATAGATAATGGATGCTTATTTATAGAAATTACAAGATGCTTTATTAGCTTTTATTCCATGTAGGTCTGCCCTCACAGGAAATATGTTCACTAAGGCCCAGAGGTTGTACATGTAGCTAGAAAAGAAATATGGAGTTGATCCTGGCTCATTTATTTTTAAAGATGAGGTTGAGTTCTGATTATGAAATTGAATTGGATAAACCTGAAAATGGAGCAGCAAATGATGAATGAGACATGTGGTGAAGAATGACTTTAAAATTTTCATGCGGAATGTACCTGGAATTGGTAAATGGAATGTTCTATATTAAAAATAAAAAAATGTTAACATGTCTATTATAGTAATATAATTATGGCCCACTTATTCATATAAAAATAATAATAATAATTATCTAGAAAATTTACACCTAAAATTTTGTGATCCCTAAAAAATACTTGCTTTCTAATTGGTGCCTATATTAGGATGACAATGGCAAGACAACTGAAAAATTAAAAAATGTCTTCCCTTACGTCACTTTGATGCAATGTGAACTGTCATGTCATAAAAGGTTACTAAATCCAATAGTTGCTCGCCAGACATCTGACAACTATTTTCCACGTGGATTTCATGAGTTTTTAGTCTTTTACTTTAATTGTGGTATTTATATTAAGATCATAAAATGCTGAATTATTTTATTTATTTTCAAAAGTGGAAGACAATAAAATAAGATGATAAATACATGATCATCGTCACAATTTCATAAAGAAATATTTATGTTATACAATGCATCATCGTTAAAATTTCTTAATGAAATCTTTATGTGATAAATTATCAAGTTGATAAAATATAAATATATATTTTAATGGGAGGTGATATATATTCATAGTGGATAAAGGATACAAGGATTACATTGCATCTTTTGTTCTTCTCAAATGTTAAAAGAAACCTCTTGCAATGGTAAAATATTAAAGCATTGATATTGGTAGATATGAATGTTGTTTATGATAGATGTTGACAGATTAATAGGTGGTATATTAGAATGGTGAAAACATGATTATTTTAAGAGTCATGAGATAATTAATATACTTTTTTACTTGGCAAGAGTCATGAGATAATCATTCATAGTGTTCCCTATAGTTTAATTTTACTAGAGAAAATGACACTCTAATGATTGTTAATCCCGCTCAATGAGGAAAAAAGCATGCAAGAGATTTAATTTGAATAGCCTCTGCCACTCAAGTTAATGTAATTGGATAATGTATCTTCTTTTCTTTTATGGGGCACAATAGCTATTCTAATTGTTGTCTAGCATGTCAATGCGTAAAGGAAATTTTCCTAGATTTGCAACTTCTAATATGATCTATCTTGGATGGTTACAATGTTTGTACTATCTGTAGAAAGACATTAACAATGGCAAGTCACATTAATTGTACTATCTGTATGATTAATTGAAGCCATTGTTGTGATAATGTAAGAACAAAATAAAATCTAAAAAAATATTGCACATTCTTTACTTCAATGTTATGTCCTCTTTCAAAATACAAAAGAGTGAACACAATTTTGACAATGGTGTTAAAGAGGTTGTCCTAACAATTGAATTGATATAAATTTAACTCTTTACCAAGTAGTAGTGTTAATGCATCCTAGCAATGTTGAAATGCCTAAATTATCTATAAAGTGGCTCATTTTCCATCAATTATGAATGTGGGGAAAAGATGGAATTGTAGTCCAAGTCACTTCCATCATAATGGGAACCACACAAGAGTCTAACAATTCTTAAATAGTCAACATAGAAAGTTAACAATGACAATAATGGAAGTAAGTTTATGTCAAATTCATATGGTAGACTGTAGTGAATTAAAGATATTCTTTTTGGCATCATTTAATTGTTGGGCTTCAGGAAAATTAAAACCTAGTAAATTCTTTAAATATCGTGGACATATAAGGTTGTAGAGTTTTTTAATAATGAAGTTTATCATTGAATTTATCTATATTTATTTATTAAAAATAACAATATTTTTATTTGTTTTATAACTAGCAATATTTAAGTGGAATATTGATTTGGGTATGTGCAATTAAATAAGTTAAAAAATAGTGAGGAATAATATTAATAAAATTTAGAAGTGAATATTAGATTATTGTTTAAAGTTAATATGTTAGTAAGCATAATTTATTATGTGTATAGAAGATTAAAAAATTAATTTATAAAATTATATATATAATTTTTTTAAAAGTATGATTTTTAAATGTTTATAATATTGTTATGTAAATCTATTAAGTGCCATTTTTCCTTAGATTACTTTTTATCATTTATTTGGTGAAATGCCAACGGTCTTGTTTTGGTTTTTTTGGTTTCTTGTTTTAGAGGCCAACTGTCTTGATTTTTTTGTTTTTTGGTTTCATTAACCCTTTTATGGGCCATTGATTTACTATTTTTCTCTGTACTTGTTTTTCCCCAATTGAAGTGCCACTCTGTCGGTGCATGAAAGCTGTGAGTTCTGCTGATATGGTCGTTTACGTCCCCTGTGTAGAAGGAAAGACTTTTCTTATACCATATTTCTTGTATTTACAACATTGCAGGTTGTAAATTATCCAGGATCTATTGGCAACACAGCATGGCCCCCACAACTGGAACATAATTGCAGAAAAACTTCAAGGGAGATCAGGTTTGTTGTTTATATTTTCTAGCTTCTTAGGGATTGTTTTTTCTATGTTTGGAAAAATGGGCAGAATTGTTGTAGCCATGATGATATTAGTGAATCCTTGGTTTGGGGTTATGAATTGTTGGCTGCTAATGACAATGACAACAAATGTGATGAATGGAAGCCATTAAAGAACACTGCGCGGGACTCAAACCCTCCACGTTCCACTGTCTATCTTCAAAGAAAAGGTGAATACAGTTAACACTTGCCAAGGTAAAACAAACCCAAACCCACTTTTCTAAGCAACATTCTTGTTTTTTAATCAGCACCCAAATGTTAGAAAAGGTAAAAGAAATTACTCACAGCCATACCAGAATTCTAATTTGAAGGATTCTTGATCTTCAAACTAAGGATTCTTGATATAGTCAAAAAAGATCCATCCTGTGTTGTTCTCTATTTTGGCTGCTCTGTTTTGAGTGCTCTGTTTTATATCAGCAAAGATCCATCCTGTGTTATGCAAATTTAGCTGCAAAATTCTAGATAATTTTCATTTGAAGTCTCAATTTCAAAGGTCTTTTGTTTTTTCACCTATACAATGGATTATCACAGAGTTATCCCTTTCTAATATTTCATATAAGAAAATCAAGTTACAAAGGGATAGTAAGAAATACATTCATTCAAGTATTGAATTCCTGAAAAGGATACGCTGGAACCAATTTTGTAATCTCCAAAATGGTTTGACGATGAAACAAAGACGAGTGACTTAGGACCAAAGCTATCACTGTACACTGCAGAAAAGATTGATATCTTAAAAAATGGGATTCTGCCAAAGCAACAAGTCATTGGTTGTTTTGCTTGTCTTTTGCATTCTGAGAACGTTCCTCCTCTTTTGGGGAAAAATCCATCATTTTTAATGCTATTCTTATTAATCGTTATGTACAGATTTTGTATTTTATAAAGTTCCATTTAGTTGTTTATATTTGCTTCTTTTTGTGTTTGTGGTTTGCATGTTCAAAAGTAGAGTGTCTGTGTCAAATTTATGTGTATTATTGATCTTCCTGTCATGCAACGAATCAGTTGTCTAGTTTCATCATGACGGAAGAAGAGCCCTCAAAAAATTTGTCGACAATGATTCTGTTCGCCTTTTCATTGGGGTGGTCACAGACCTCTTCTAGTTTTTTTAGATACTTAAGATGTCCTATTGAGGTTGGAAGCTGTTGTAATCTGTATCCCTCCACAATAACAAGCTCTCTCAATTGCCGAGGAATCATGTTGAACCACGAAATC